>JBBPBX010089156.1:0-14355 GCA_038048925.1 Garcialebias charrua
TAACAAAGATCAGAAATGTTTTAATTCACAGCAGATAATATAATTAAACTCTGTTTTATTAAAAACGTGTTTTTTGTCTTTCCCTTCATTTAATACTGTAGATGTTTTGAATTGTGTCTCATCTGAATTTAGTTTTACATCAACATCATATTTAAATACCGTATTTTCCAGCATATAAGTAGCACCTTTTTGCCTAATTTGCATGCCCTGCGACTTGTAGGGCGAAGCGACATCTTTATGGATTTTTTCCCATATTTTTAGACCAATTTTTGGCTGCGATATGACAGTTTTTCATTTTGGGGAAAAAAATGGTGCAGTACCACTTTCGTCCGCTAGGGTCCACCGACCGTTCCCAGCTCGTGTGTCTGAAGGCAGTCTCCTCTGGACGGACTCACTCTGTCGCAGCACGGCCTCCTGCTCTCTGGAGCTCTGAACTACTGTTAGCAATGCAAAATAGCTCAAGAACAACAGCACAGATTTTGTTGAAACTTACAGAAAGTAATCACTGGATGGATATTTACAAACTGTTGGCTGTATGAGATGTTTGAGCTAAAATTAGATTTATTTATAATTTGTTTTCGCAGCGCGCGCAACCGTTTGGAAGACGTCAAAGCGAAACAATTTAAATCCAGCAGATTTGACCATTTAGTCAATTTATTAAAGACCGTGTAAAGTGAATTTCAACATTTTCTTCAATAAACATTATAAATGTCATAATTGTAATCTTGTAAATGAGTAAAAAGTCTCAAAATTGTAGCTCAATTAATTTTGGAGTTATAGAGCAAACTGTGTATAAACATATTTCTATTTCAGGATTTTTTAGGCGTGTTTTAAATGTGACCGCGTTTCGTCACGCGGTCCTCATTAGTATAGCCCCACCCCCTGCAGCTCCAGCCGTATAAATTCGCCTCGGTGGAGCCGTTCACTCGCGAATCGCAGATAGCATCAGATAGCAATAGCATAGATATTTTGTTCATTGTTAGCTAGCTAATCAATTATGCCTCGTTCGTGCATCTTCCCTGGATGTCGCAATGGTCAGGGCACCCGTACAAATCATAACATGTTTTTATACCGCGTGGTTTTATACCGAGTATCTGTAATGCCTGGATAGGTCAATGGATAAAGCGCTTGCCTTCCGTCCCAAACCCCACGGGTTCAAATCCCGCATGGTACAACTCTTTTTTTTTTTTTTTTATTCATTCCAGATTAAAAACACACAAGAAAACTATTTACAAAAACAGCGTAACTCTTGGAAAAAGTAGCTGCTGTTACAGACAGAACTCAGATAAAAACAGAGCAGGTTTACTGGCTCTGCTGTCTGCCTCTCCACACAGTCAGCTCAGGAGCAGGACACGAGCGCAGCTGCGCTGAAACCACGCCCACGCACTGACACGCCCCCAGCGTTCCAGGGCAAGGCAAAATCATGTTTTTTCATGATTTTTGAGACTTAATTTTATAAGGTAAACAATGTTTTTAATCAGTCAGATTTATATGGGTGATTAATAACACATATTTATGCCATGTGACAAACTAAAAACACACATTTAATTTCACTTTACACGGTCTTTAAGGAACGGTTAAGCTCAGAAACACTTTTGCTATGATGTCAGCTAACAAATATATATTTTTAAGTGTTTATTTTGCTAAATTTTAAAGAAAATGCTGCGGTCCCACCCGTGTGGGTGCACGTAGCGAAACTACTTTTGAAATCCAGCTGATTTGACAATTACGTGCATTTATTAAGGTAAAGTTCAGCGAAGACACATCTTTGCTATAATTTTCAGAAAACAAATAATTATTTTTACCGTGTTAATCTTGTTAAAGCCCTTCCGTGTGGCAGCCATTTGCAGCAGGGCAAACCTCCGGTCCACATTTCGGGTTGTCAGCGGTGACGCTTAACATACGCGACGCGTAGATGCGACTTATACGGCGGTGTGACTTATCGGCCGGAAAATACGGTAATAATGTTCATGTAATAACTATATATTAATATTGTAACATTACATTATTATATAAAACTTTTTACAGCTTGTTTTAAAAAGAATTATCTTCCTCCTGATCGTCTGACATCATCTGTTTCCAGATAACTTCCTGTTCAAAGGTTTTATTGAGGAAGTAAAGCAGCACTTCCTGTTGTGCTGATTTTAAAAACAACTCTAAGAAGTTTAGTCTGAACTGCCTCAACACACGAGCAAACGACCAGAGCTCCGCCTCCTGCAGCTGACACAGAGCTCCGCCTCCTGCAGCTGACACAAAGCTCCGCCTCCTGCAGCTGACAGCGTCGGGAGGTGGAACATGTTACCCGCCTGCAGCCGCGCGGCGAGGTCGACGTGAAGCGATAAAACTCGTACCTGTTTGGCAGCGAACTCCTCGTCTCGCCCGTCCCCGATCACCACGTACGTCACCTTCTTCCCGAAGCGGGAGACGATCCTCTCGAAGCAGCTCTCTTTCCCTGCGAGGAGAAAACATCAGCTCGGGTGATGTCACCTGCTGCAGGTGAGACGCTGCTCAGGTGATGTCACCTGCTGCAGGTGAGACGCTGCCCGCACGCACTCACCGATCTTTGTGGCGCTGTAGATGTTCTCGACGGGGAAGACGTCTCCCAGGCCGTACAGCAGAACCTTGGCCAGAGCTGGAACCAGCTGCGTGGTGGTGACCAGCACGTTCATGCACTTCCCTCTGTCGCACGCACGCACACAGACACAGACACAGACACACACACACACACACACAAAAACAGTGCATTGAGACAAGAAGCAACTCAAGGCTCAGATATAGTCGCGCTTTGGTCCGCAAGCTGGAGCGTGCACGCTGCGCGCGCACTCAGCCGTGCGGCTTGATGTGTTTATAGTGTCGCCGGCGGCGCATGGCAAAGTGCTGTTCTTTTACGGACCAGCAGGTGGCAGTACCCTCTAAAACCTGTGCATATGTTGCAAGAAAGGTGTAGAAGAAGAAATCTACCGTAGAAGAAGAACTGTTTGAAATCACACAACAAAAACAAATGGCTTTCTGCTCGCTCGGGGAATTTAATACATTTGTATCACATAAAAAACATTCCTCCATGCGTCGCGACGCCGTTTCCACGACCACAGCGGCGCAGACAGCTGCAGGCTCTGGCGTGAAGAGCGTGAAGGCTGTCGGTGAGGTCCCTACCCGAGCTGTCAATCAATTTGGCGCGCGCTAGGCTTGCGAGTTTCAAAAATTTGGAGGTGCGCGACACGCGCCAAACCGACGCGCAGGGCCAAAGCGCGGGGGCGGGACTATGCGATTGCGTCACTTTGGCCGGGCGCTCACTCCGCCCTATGCGACGCGTCAACCATAAACCAGGCTTAATGGAGCTTCAACATAAACCACATGAAGTTTATTAGTTTTGATGAATTAAACTGAATCTCAGTTCATGAAGCAAAACATTTCAGGTCCTGACCTGAAGTCAGAGTGTTTTTCAGGTCAGGACCTGAAGCAGAACATTTCACGTCAGGACCCGAAGCAGAACGTTTCAGGTCAGGACCTGGAGTCAGAGTGTTTTTCAGGCCCTGACCTGGAGTCAGAGTTTTTCAGGTCCTGACCTGGAGTCAGAGTGTTTTTCAGGTCCTGACCTGGAGTCAGAGAGTGTTTCAGGTCAGGACCTGGAGTCAGAGAGTGTTTCAGGTCAGGACCTGGAGTCAGAGAGTTTTTCAGGTCAGGACCTGGAGTCAGAGAGTTTTTCAGGTCAGGACCTGGAGTCAGAGTTTTTCAGGTCAGGACCTGAAGCAGAACGTTTCAGGTCCTGACCTGAAGTCAGAGTGTTTCAGGTCCTGACCTGAAGTCAGAGAGTTTTTCAGGTCCTGACCTGAAGTCAGAGAGTTTTTCAGGTCAGGACCTGGAGTCAGAGTTTTTCAGGCCAGGACCTGAAGCAGAACGTTTCAGGTCCTGACCTGAAGTCAGAGTGTTTCAGGTCCTGACCTGAAGTCAGAGAGTTTTTCAGGTCCTGACCTGAAGTCAGAGAGTGTTTCAGGTCCTGACCTGGAGTCAGAGAGTTTTTCAGGTCAGGACCTGGAGTCAGAGTTTTTCAGGCCAGGACCTGAAGCAGAACGTTTCAGGTCCTGACCTGAAGTCAGAGTGTTTCAGGTCCTGACCTGAAGTTAGAGAGTGTTTCAGGTCCTGACCTGGAGTCAGAGAGTTTTTCAGGTCAGGACCTGAAGCAGAACGTTTCAGGTCAGGACCTGGAGTCAGTGTGTTTTTCAGATCCTGACCTGGAGTCAGAGTGTTTTTCAGGTCCTGACCTGGAGTCAGAGTGTTTTTCAGGTCAGGACCTGGAGTCAGAGTGTGTTTCAGGTTCTGACCTGAAGTCAGAGTGTTTTTCAGGTCCTGACCTGGAGTCAGAGTGTTTTTCAGGTCCTGACCTGGACTGGATGAGCAGCAGGGACTTGAGCGCTGTGGTGAGCCAGATGTCGGTGATGTTCTCGATCTCTGAGCGAAGCCGCATGAGCAGCTCTCTCTTGATGGGACTGAGCAGACCTGAGGAGCCAGGAGATTTAAATCAAAGATCATCTTTAACAACACGACCTCCACTACAGGTTCATGTTTCCAGCTGCGTCCAGATGTTTCTCCTTCACGGGTTCATCTTCATGTGCAGCAGCTAGTCTGCTGTTAGCTCGTCTGTCTGTTGTCTAACCTTCAGACGGATCACTCACCCCCAACGTTTCCTTTGTAGCTGTTGTAGATCTCTTTTAGGCGGCGGTAACGAAAGGCCAGTTTCCTCATCCACTCCACGCCCCCTTGGACGCCCGCCGCGCCCCCCGCCGCTCCGCCGCTGCTGGGGCCGTTGAAGCCGTCAGCCAGGAAGTTGTAGGTGCTGAGACGGAGGAGGAGAACATTTGAGATGACGGAGATCAGCTGTGACATCAGACGTCATGTGACCCACCTCAGGTCCTGCCCGTTGTCGTCAGACGCCACGTCCTCAATGTGGACCTGATCGCACTCCTGACAGGAAACAACAACACGAGGAGTTCATGAACGTTCACGTCAAAACGCAGAGTATTATTGTATCTTCATCGTCCTCATCCTCCTCACTGGAGAAGCAGGAAAACGTCTGACCGTCTGATATCCATGGATTTGATCAACATCAGGGGGGGGGGAGTCGAGCGATGTATCGAGTACATTTCATTCATCCAACGGTATCTTCAGTAACTAGATGTTAACCATCAAGCATCGGTTTTAACGTCAGCGTTTCTGCAAGTTTCAACAAACTAAACTGTTCAAGGAACAACAAACCAGTTCCAGGAGCGGAGGAACTGGATCTGGTCCTGGTGGGATGCAGGCCCACAAAGCTGAACTCTGAACTTCAGGGTCACTCGCTCCAACATCCTGACTGAGTAAGTGGAGGTTCATCCTCGGTCATACCTCCAGGTCGTTGAAGAACAGATGCGTGTCTGCCAGCTCAAAGATCAGCTCCTCCATCTGCAGGCCCAGGTTCAGAATGGTGGCCGGCTCCTGAACCACACACACACACACACACCCACACGTCACAAACCGGATCACACGCTTCACTCTTTGAAGCCTCTCGTCTCTAACCTTCCCAAACTTCTGGGCGTAGGTGCCGGTGAGCAGAGAGTGGAAGATGATGATGGTCTCGTCCAGATCCCAGAGAAAAACACGCTGAAACCAGCAGAGAGGAACAGAAACACACATCAATCAATCAAACTTTATTTATAGAGCCCTTTTCAGCAGCCAGAAGGTGAACAAAGTGCTGAACAATACAGAAATAAAAACAAACAATTAAAAATTAAAAACACTTAAAACATAACAAAAATGACAAAGAACTACTAGGTATTAAAAGCCTGCCTGAATAAAAAGGTTTTAAGATTAGATTTAAAAAAAACTCCATATCAGTGATGGAGCACAAGTCCAGAGGTAGATGTTCCAGAGTCTGGGTGCAACAACAGAAAAGGTCACCCCATCATTTGTAGTTGGTCTTTGGGACAGACAGGAGAAATGTATTAGATGATCTCAGTGTTCTCCTATATTCACGGACAGCTACAAGATCAGTCAAATATAGTGGGGCAAGACCATTGAGAGCTTTAAAAGTGAATAATAAAATTTTAAATTTAATTCTAAAATCGACTGGAAGCCAATGGAGATAAAATAAAACAGGGGTAATGTGTTCACGTCTGGAGGTGTTGGTTAAAAGTCTAGCTGCAGCATTTTGGACCAATTGAAGGCGTCTAATGGAGGATTGGGAGATTCCCGCATACAGGGAATTACAGTAGTCGAGCCTTGAGGTGATAAAAGCATGAATGGCCTTTTCCAAATCAGAACGATTTAAAAAAGGTTTAACTTTGTATAAAAGACGTAATTGATAAAAACAGGCCTTGATTACGGACGCTATTTGTTTATCAAGTTTTAAGTCCTTGCCAAACGTCACCCCCAAGTTTTTAACTGTTGGTCTGAGCTTGGATGTCAGAGCACCAAAGTTACAGGGAGCATCATCACCAAAGAAGATGCATTCTGTCTTTCCTTCGTTTAAAAACAAAAAATTACGGTGAAGCCACTGTTTAATGTCGTTAATACAATCAGCGTAGGGAGTGAGAAGATTACTGTTTTTGGGTTTCATTGGTAGATAAATTTGTACATCATCAGCATAGCAGTGAAAAGAAAAATTATGTCTGGCTATTACTGATCCAAGAGGCAGCATGTACAGTGAGAAGAGGAGAGGACCAAGAATAGAACCCTGTGGCACACCACAAGAGAGAACGGCAGTGGAGGAAGAAAGAGTGTCCAACATGACAGAGAATGTTCTGTTGGTCAAGTAGGCAGTGAACCACTTGAGTGCTGTACCAGAAATTCCAACATAATGTCGAAGGCGAGATAGAAGGACAGTGTGGTCTACTGTATCAAATGCAGCTGTGAGGTCCAGCAACACCAGAGCAACAGGACACTTGTGGACTTTTAACAAGGCTGATTCAGTAGAATGACGGGTTCTAAATCCAGACTGAAATGTTTAAAAAATACCATGATTTTCTAAAACAGGTTGTAACTGCATAAAAACAATTTTTTCTAAAACTTTAGCTAAAAAAGGCAGATGAGAAATAGGTCTAAAATGAGTTGAAGAAGAGCTGTGTTCAGCTGCTGAGTCATGTGGCGCTGCTCGTTACCTCCAGATCGCTGTCAGGCGGCGGCGAGCTGTCCGACTTCTTGGCCTTCCCTTTGGACTTCCCCACAGAGTTCCTGCGGCCGAGCTCGTCCTGGTCCCTGGCTCCACCTGAGGGGAGGGCTGCACCTGCAGGCAGGTTCTCAGCTGGAGATGCATCTGCAGCAGAACAGAGGACGTCAGGGTTTCATGAACAATCAGTCCGATGCCCGTCTGTGGGCTCTCGTTGAGCTGACGGTCCAACCTGAAATGGAGTTCACACTGAAAGCAGCAGATACATGTTGCTAAACCATTTATCACTGATACAAACATCACGTTCCCCCTCAGAGCTCTGAAAGTCACAAAGTTATGTCCAATAACTTCCTCCTTACAGGGACGAACTCGTTAAAAACAACAAGAAGAAACAACTTAAACCTGTGTTTGGACGTGACATCGACACCATGTGTGGATCAACAGCAGCAGGTGAATCACCTCTGGGGGGCAGTCCAGCTGAGGCGGCCTCCTCAGACTTCACCGCTGAATATTCTGCGCCGGCGGCGCCGGGCTCGTCGCTGCTGGGCAGCCCGGCAGGAACGTAGCTGGGAGGCAGCGTGTAATACTGAGAGAACTGAGCCTGACCCAGAGAGCTGTAGCTGCTGAACTCCTGCAGGGAGAGGACACACCAGAGGATGAACGTTCAACCTGCGGTGCAACGGGACAAAGACGAGGACTTTTCTACAACAAGGCAGGACCTCCCTTCAGTCGTCCGGGCTGAGCCAACTACTGTACAAGATACGATGAGCAGCGAGGGAGCAGTTCCCTCTTAAAGGTGTTGGAGACAGCCCAGCAGCAGCTGCTGCTTCACCTCTCACTTTATTCATGACCTCTGGACTACAGGCTGACATTTTGTCTGGAATCCCACGGGTAACAGGATTCCCGCGGGATGGGAGTCAACTTTAATATTACTCACGAGACTGGGACGGTGCGGGATAAAAAGTTAACAGTGATAAATGTGTGTTTAACAACTAAAGACCTATATCCTTGTTGCCACAATTTTCAAAAATTCTAGAAAAACTACAAACCGGATTCCAAAAAAGTTGGGACACTAAACAAACTGTGAATAAAAACTGAATGCAATGATGTGGAGATGACAAATGTCAATATTTTATTCGTAATAGAACATAGATGACAGATCAAAAGTTTAATCAGAGTAAATGTAACATTTTAAAGGAAAAATATGTTGATTCAAAATTTCACAGTGTCAACAAATCCCCAAAAAGTTGGGACGAGTAGCAATAAGTGGCTGGAAAAAGGAAATTGTGCATATATTAGTTGATCAAAAACAACATTGTATAAGTATATTTGTCGATTTAAAAAAAGCATTTGAGACTATTGACCATACCATTTTACTTGATAAATTAAAAAAATATGGTATTAGAGGACCTGCATTGCAGTGGATATTTAGTTATCTAAAAGACAGAAAACAGTTCGTTCAAATAGACTACCGGTATGTAAGATCTAATTTATGCAATGTTTTATCTGGAGTACCACAGGGCTCTGTACTTGGACATAAGTTGTTTATTTTATATGTAAATGATTTAATGAAGGTGTCCAGTGTCCTTAAATGTGTTATTTTTGCTGATGACACTGCTTTCTTTTGTTTGGGTAATGATTTGGAACAAATGTATGAGTTAATAAATCTTGAGTTTGTTAAAATACAATATTGGTTTAACTTAAATAAGTTATTGTTGAATCTGGATAAAAAACTGGAGCGTGAGATCGATAGGCGGATAGGTGCAGCGTCTGCAGTGAAGCGGGCGCTGTACCGGTCTGTCGTGGTGAAGAGAGAGCTGAGTCAAAAGGCAAAGCTCTCAATTTACCGATCGATCTACGTTCCCACCCTCATCTATGGTCATGAGCTTTGGGTTGTGACCGAAAGAACAAGATCTCGGATACAAGCGGCTGAAATGAGTTTTCTCCGCAGGGTGGCTGGACTCTCCCTTAGAGATAGGGTGAGAAGCTCAGTCATCCGGGAGGGACTCGGAGTAGAGCCGCTGCTTCTCCACATCGAGAGGAGCCAGTTGAGGTGGCTCGGGCATCTGGTTAGGATGCCTCCTGGACGCCTCCCTGGTGAGGTGTTCCGGGCATGTCCCACCGGGAGGAGACCCAGAGGAAGACCCAGGACACGCTGGAGGGACTATGTTTCTCGGCTGGCCTGGGAACACCTTGGGATTCCCCCAGAGGAGCTGCTCCAAGTGGCTGGGGAGAGGGAAGTCTGGGCCTCCCTACTTAGGCTGCTACCCCCGCGACCCGACCCCGGATAAGAGGAAGAAAATGGATGGATGGATGATGGATGGATGAATGAATCAGGATAAAACCAATTATATGATATTTAGTAAGAAAAAGATAACTGTTGATGTTCCTTTTAAAATTGAAGGTTTTGAGATATGCAGGGTAGGGAGGTGACGTTTTTGGGTGTAATTATTGATGATAGGTTGTCATGGAAACAACACATACATTTTGTAAAAACCAAAATATCTAGGTCCATTGCAGTGCTATATAGAGTAAGAGATTTACTAAATGATAAAGCAATGTATTTGTTATATAATACAATTATAGTCCCGCATTTAATTTACTGTAGATGTTTGGGGTACAGCGTGCAAAACTGTAACTAAGCCTATTTTTATTTTACAGAAGAGAGCTATAAGAATTATTACAAGAAAACATTACTGCCATCCATCAAATGCTTTGTTTTGCAAATTGAAGTTGCTGAAGTTTTGTGATTTGGTTGACTATAATATTCTTTTATTATTGTACAAAGCTCAGAACTTCACATTACCCTCAAATATCCAAACGCTTTTTGTAAAAAGGAAAAGTACTTACAATCTTAAGGGAACAGATATTTTTGTTATGCCACAGCATAGAACTAGTTTAAAGAGTAGGTCTACTTTAATTCAGGGAATAGGTCTGTGGAATGGTTTGGAAAATGATACTAAAATTGCAAAGTCAATGTCTATATTTAAGAAAATGATTAAAACTAAATTTCTGAATAAATATTCATAAATTGGTTTATATCCAAATTACTATATATGGTATAGTGTGATGAGTTATTTATTATGTTATATTTATTTTTCTATATGTGATTGCTGTTTGAATTGATTGTTTGAATTAATTTTGTTTAAAGAAGGGGCAGATATAATAAGATTTTTTTCTTCTTCTGCTTCCTTTCATTTCATGTATTGTTTTTGTTTTAATGTGGTTTTGTAAATAGTTTTCTTGTGTTTTTTAAATTTGAAATGAATAAATAATTAAAAATAAATAAATAAATAAAAACAGGAGTGGGAACCAACCAATAGGACAAAAAACAAATAAAAACAAAAAAACTTTGGACAGGCGCCGCAATTTTGTAGTTTTCTTTCAATAAGCCTTCATAATGACGCAAGTCCACAGAACTACATGGCCCAGAAGCCAACGGTGCTTCCACCTGCTGCTGAAATTCAAAGAACAATGGAGGGAGCGCACGATAGCGGAGAAACCGAGGAGGTAAAAAAAGATTTGCAACGCAAAGTCAGAAGTAACGATGCATCCACGAAGCTCACAGAAATAATCCTGAACTTCACGAGAGCCGAGTGTGGCGGTGTTAGCACGCCGTACGCTGCTCGAGAAATTCATTCATTCAACCTTTATTTAGTCAGGTAAATCTCATTGAGCCTCAAGGGCTCATTTACAAAAGCGACCTGCTACAAACTAAAGAAAGATGAACAGCAATGGTAGAATTTCCGTAAACAACAAACAACAGAAAAACATAAGAGAGAAATGAGTTTAGTCTTCATCAAGTACACGAGCGAGTCAGGGACGAGTGGTCTCAAGAGACACTTTGTCCAAAGCTCAGGTCCAGCATGTGAAGCGGACGTCTTTATGCAGTTCTGTTCGTGGAGTTCTCTTGCTTGGTGCATTTTTTGATTTGTTGTATAAGCAATTTAAAACATGACAGTAATGTCACTGTTTAAAGGAAACAATTGCTCAATAAAAGCATTCATTGATTTCTGATTTTATCATGTCCTGGATGACTGAGAATCTTCACCAGCAAATTACTCAATAAGTTAGTAAAATGCTAGCCTGGCCCTCGCCTTCCTGCACAGCTCCGCTCAATTCTCATTTCCCTTCACTTCACAGTCTGGGATTTCACCCACCCACAAGGATTTCTCCGGTAGATTTTTGTTCGGACCAATCAGAGAACAGAAGGGGTGGAGTTTTGGACCCTAACCCACGCCCCCACCAGTCCCAGCGCGCAGCGTCCTATAAAAGGGCTCTGCCAGCGCTCAGTCAGCGAGCAGCGGCATGTTCTCATTCAAAGCGATGCAAAGCGATGCAGGATTGTTTTATATGTGACACAAATTTATTAATTTCCCCTTCTTAATCCCTTATCTGGAGTTTTCTTTTGTTTTTTTTTTCCCCAAAAGTTAAGTAATCGCTCCCTCGTCCTCCTTCTCCTCCACCCTCCTGCTGAGTAAAATGAACACGGAAATGCCTCAGGTTGTCACGAGAATTAAACTCGGGTTTTATTGCTGACCGAGTCCCTGCAGATTTTCTGGTGTTTTGGTGAGCTGGACCAGCGATCCATGGTTTGATTTTATTGTATTAAAACGTTTTATAACATATAAACACAGAATTTGCGCAGCGAGAGAAAAGCTGCAGGACTCCTGGAGCAGGGGGCGGAGCAGTTGTCAGTCAAGTTCACCAGAGCACGGGGGGTGGCTCTGAGGGGAGGGAGCAGAATGCTTTCCCTGTTCAAAATATCCAATGGTTTTGTTCCTAAGCAGAGGCCACGCCTCCAGCAAGAAACGTTTTTCAATGGGAAAAGTCCAGAGTTAATGGCCTACCAGGATGCTGTTGACGCCGTTCTCCTCGGTCCAGCCGCTGTACCTGTATTCTGTTTTCCGTTTACGACGTAAAACCGCGTTCAACGTACAGTACAGTGTTCCTCCGCCGTTGCACCGCGTACAGTACAATATTTTCCGCCACTGTACCGCGTACAGTACAATAATTTCCGCCGCTCCACTGTGTGAAGTACAATATTTTCTGCCACTGCTTTATGTTTACAATGTAAAACCGGTCCATCTGCCGTATTCCGCATCCTGTTTACGACGTAAAACCACGTTCGCAGTACTACAGTGCAGTGTATTCCTCCGCCGCTACGTTTACGACGTAAAACCGGTCCATCTGCCGTATTCTGCATTCCGTTTACGATGTAAAACTGCGTTCACAGTACAGTTTTGTTTTGTTTTTTGAATGCTCAGAGGACCAGACTTAGATTTTTTAGAGAGTACAGTGCAGTATTCCTCCGCCGCTGCAATTACAACGTAAAACCAGTCCATCCGCTGTATTCCGCATTCCGTTAACGACGTAAAACTGCGTAATTATTTTATTTTTAAATTTTTTTATAGGAGATGCGTCGTAACCACGAAACGTCGTAACTCGAGACCGTTGTAACCCGAAGACTACCTGTATTTTCATATAAACATACAGTATACTGTAAATCAAACCATACTAACATGGGCTGTATGTTTTTGACTGACCAAGTAATTAAATGATTAACATAAAATATTATTTTTCAAAAAGCTACATTTAACCTCAAGGTACAATAATTTTATACCATTTTTTTTTTTCTTGATTTATTGTGAAACTCAAGTGTCAAGAGTATCACTGACCCAACAAGCTCAAATAAAACTGGAATTACATTTTCTTGTTGTTATTTTGTTGTATTCAAGCCCAAGGACAAAGAAGGATTAAATCTCTCTTGCTCACCAGTCTTTCCAGTGTTTTTCATGGTAGTCTGATTGGAGGACTCCATGTTGAACTTATCAAGCACCAGTTCCTGGTACTCCTCTGAAACCAAAGCTTGTTCGTCTGCAATATCCACAGGCGATTGGTTCGTTGCAGCACACTCTGGATATAAGGCTGCCCAGCCTCGAGGTCCATGGCTCCCTGCAGAAAAAACAAACAAACAAACAAACAAAAAAAGAAATAGAACAAACACATGAGATTATTAAATCCATCACGCTTCAATTTAGCATTGCTGACAATAATGTTACAGCAAGAGCAGCCCACAGGGTAACAAAAAATAATATAAAGGACGAAATATCTTTTTTATATTCATTCAGCTGTTCAGCTGTTGTACCCTTTTACTTTCCCAGCTGAGAAAACACGGGAACACAATAAAAATTCATCATCTGTGTGCAGACAATTCCAATTCTAACTGTTCATATTTGTGAAAAGCATTTTCCTACCATCTGACACCACCTGAAACTGCAAAGGGAACCTAGTTAATGCGCACATGTTCTCTTGTTAATATAAACACGTTTTCAAAATGACAAACGACAGACTATTTAACAGGAAACACTCCACGTTAAGAATTAATGTGCTGCGTTTGTCACAAAACAACTTCCTGTAGAATCCCCATTCACTCGCTGCTCTTTTAATCCTGTATCCCCTACAGTGACACTTCTACAAAAGAATAATCCACAACCGACAGGGGTCCCCTTGATCTCTTCCTGGCTACAATTGGCCAATGCAGCAACAAAAGCTAAAGGATCAGGGGAACAAGAAAGCATGCATGGATTTCAACTTTTCTGGGTTAACACAATATTCATGATCTCATTCCCTACAGATATAGGACATATTTGCCATGAGCTCATGAAAAAGATATGAGAACTCTTGACTAAAAACGCATGAGTCAAGGGTGGCTTTATGTCTTGCTATGGATAAACACCTTGCAACCAAACACGCTCAGTTCTTAAAAAAAACAACAAAAAAAAACATGCACGTTAAGATTATGAAAAACAAAGAACAGTGTTGCACAGTATAACCCAGAGAAAGGCACACATAAGAGGAGTGTGGAGATGTATAGATGGATATTTGCCCAAGCTGAGTAATATTCATATACATATTCATTGGAATAACCGAGAAAATAAATTATTTAACTAATAAAAAGGAGATAAAAGTATAAAAGTAAAACTCGCAAAGCACCACTTCTTGCAACATTGTAGACATTTAGGCTCTAAATTGCGCTGAATGTTGCAATAAATTTGAGCTGCATTTCCAACTAATGAATGCATTAGCGAGAAGGATTAACTTTGTCGGCCACGATTATAGTTTTAATAATATGTCTGTACCAGTACAAACCAAATCGCTCAGACCCTGGGATACAGCCCATTATGAATGAAACATTAATACTATTAGGCCAT
>JBBPBX010089157.1:0-14355 GCA_038048925.1 Garcialebias charrua
AAGCAGAGGCCACGCCTCCAGCAAGAAACGTTTTTCAATGGGAAAAGTCCAGACCCTAGTACGAAGCGAAGTGAAGGACAGGGTCTGGTTACAACCAGGCTAAATGTGTACTAGAATTTCTGACAATTTGCAGACGTGTCATAAAAGAACTGGATAAAAGTCTTCATCTCGATTTTTGCCCACTCTACATAAATACAACTGAACATGTTGGCTCTGCCCTCTGAAAGTGTCTGTCGTCTTAATGCTAAATATTTCACTTTGCTTCTTTGCAGATGTATGGGCGTTACACCCAGGAACTTGGAGTGTACGCCAAAGAAGAGGCTGCTCGCCTGAGGGAGAGTGGGCAGAAGCGGTCAACCAGCGAGCAAAGCCGGTCCCTGGACCTGCTGGAGTACAAGGGACGCTGCGCCAAGTGCCACAGTGAGTGCTAAACCACAACGAGTCACCGGCAGGCAACCATTCAATTTAAAATTGTCTGGAATTTTGAAAGAAACTATTTTGTGTTCAGGCAGTTCAATATGACTCCATCTACAAGACCTTGTTGTTTAAACTTGTAACATATTTGAAATGCACATAATTACATCTGTAAATGAAAGGTGGATCCTTTTCTTTGTGGGGGAAATGACATTTAGTACATGTAAAGTATGCGTAACTGAAATAATCTACAAACTCAAAGAGAATGTTAAATTTTTTAATAGTTGAACCCTTTTTTCTTATGGCTTTAAATGCGGTTTATACATATTTTTATTCCTTTTTTTTCATATTTCCACCTGTATGGTGTAGCTATCTCATTTCCAGTTGCCTTGTAATGAAGTCTACCTTGCAAGTGAGTATCCTTTAGTACTAAAAATGTCATTAAATGTCACATTTGACTTTATTTGAACCATTTTTTTTTCCATGAATTGATTGGCTGGGTTAAATAGTTCCTAAAACGTGTCTCTTGTAATGAACTGGGAGCCTCTGACAGCAGTTTTACTGTTGCGTTTCCAGTTAATCGAGACCTTTTTAGAGACTACTGTACTCTGTACTGTATTTAAATTTTTATTATTAATGGAAGTCTGAGAATGTCACAGACATGGAAAAAATGGTTCTTTATGAAACCTTTACTGAAGAGAAAATAATAAAAATGATTTATATGTAGCTTGTAATGACATTTTGCATTGCAGCTGAGGTGCAGGACCCCCATTAAATAAGAGGAAAACCTTTTTGTGCCCCAAGCTTCAAACTTAAGCATCACTGCAAAAATGCCCCATAGCATGAACATGAGTGTTATAAATCTAATGCTAAAAGTTATTATTGAGCATGAACTTTCTTCTCTGATGGATCTGAACTCGAGTTGCTGTAGTAGTTCTCTTCCGCTCAGGGAACAAACTTTAAACTGGTCAACAAAAAGGATAAACCTATTGCTGCAGCAGCAGACTGTCATCTCAACAACAACAACCCCTTCAATGCAAATCTGTCAGCATATGAATACGCATAGAGGAGGATTTACATGGAAATGTCTTAATCTTTATCCGTCTTTATCTAAATTCTGTTTGTAGTGATAACATGTGTGTTGTGTGAGCCATAAAACCAAAATTAGATAAGACTGTGTACAGGTCATATAACAGGATAAAACACCTAAGCCATAAACGCAAGTTAGGGAAGTCTTTGAGATCCACGTGGAAGATGAAGAAAGGCATGTTACATCACTTGTTTTCTCTTGACTTTTATTCTAGACTTTTTTCTGTGTCTGAGACTCGCACACATAAAACACACATTATGTAGACCCTCACTTGTGTTTGGCCTCATTCTTTGAGGAAAAATCTGGCTAAAGTCAATGATTGTAGGTATATTAAGTTTTGCCCCCAAATTGGACTCCATCCATCCATCCATCCATCCATCCATCCATCATCTTCCACTTATTCCAAAGTCAGGAAGCGGGGGCATCAGCTTGAGCAGGGAGGCCCAGATATCTTTATCCACAGCCACCTCTTTCAGCTCTTTTGGAGGATTCCAAGTTACTCCAAGGCCAACTGAGAGACATGGTGTCCTGATGCTGCTCAATAATCCAGGTAGAAAAATCTAAAAAAGTTAATTCTGGTCCTCTGGACATTCAAAAAACTAAACAAAACCAAAAAAATTAAAGCTGCAAGCAACATTGAGGCCCTCGCAGCAAAGCACCGCTCCGGCCTTATTGTAGCAACCACAGGAGATCCAGCTAATCCGCCCGGTAGCTATCTTGAACGCTCTCGTGCCTATCCCGCACCCGTTCACCAGGGTGCGTATTTTCCAAATCTTCTAAATCACCTGCAAACTCAGGAGCTCCAGCAACGCCTCCCGGTCGCAATGGTGAACACTCACATTATGTTCCCGCACACGTCCACCAGAGTGCGGACTCCGCCCATATCAGTACAAGTCCAGCTGCAAGCCTTCCAAGTTTGGCTGAAATGCAACTTTCCAGACTGGAGTTTTTGGGATTTACTTTTTTGTGGCGAATGTTTGAAGAACACTTCCATTAGGCTTTTCAATTTGTCATATGTGGTAATCAACAGTTAACGATTACAGTGTCACGCCAAAAACACACTACATGCGGTCCGCTCCGCTCCGCAGGTCGCAGCTGAGCGTCTCAAACTCCAATTTCCACTTCCTCCGCTCCGCTCAGGTCCGCCTGCATGCGCCGCTCCTAGACGCATGCGCGGGATTTGCGGGATCGCGCGATAAATCAAGTGATAAATAAGTAAGTCAGAACAAAACAATTCATTCGGTGGAAGAAGGAGAACAACAGTAGAGACTGCTGCCTTGATCTTCTCTCGTAAATGAGCGACAGGACATGGTTTGAGCAACAGGAAGTGATGTATTACATTTCAGAATAAAATACTTTATTTATTTATTTATTTCTTGTATTGCGTTTGTAGGCGTAGTCATAAATGATAGTTTGACAGCATTTTTGTACAAATAAATCCGTATAGAGCTAGGATTAGTCCGCCCGTGGTGATTTTATTTTGTAAATACGGAAGTTGTGCTCGTTCCTTTTCCTGTTGGTGCGACGTAATCTTCAAAAGTTGACTCCGGCACAGCTCCGGCGTCCGGCAGAAATAGAAAAATTTCTAATTTTGACGGACTGCCGTCCGCTCTCCGCAGCTCGCTGCCGCCGTGCGGAGCCAGTGTAAATTCTGTCATTGATTATAATGGGTGCATATTTGCTGCGGAGGTCGGACCGGAGCGGGGCGGAGCCGTAACGCGTGTAGTCTGTTTTTGGCGTCAGTCTTATATGTTTGAATTGATTGTTTGTAAATTGTTTGTTTTGTTTTTTTGGAAAAAAATGGGGCAGACAAAATAAGAAATTTTTCTTTCTGCCACCTTTCATTTTATGTATTTTGATTTTTTTCACATATTTGTGAAAAGTTTTTTTTCATTATCTTTTATGTTTTTTTTATATGTAAAATTAATAAAACTTTAATAAAAAATAAAAATAAATAAATAAATATGTTACACAGGACAAAGCTGGAAGAGTCGCCCAATAATCATGAGTTTCTTGTGTGAGTGGGCGGGGCTTAAGTGATGTCATGGATCCACAATACCAATTTGTCTCGAAGTGCTCATTGATCTAGTACCAAAAATCTGGTGCAGATAGGATTATGTATCACTAATATAGGGGGCGCACAGGAGTTAAATTTTCAACCACAATACCAATGTGTATAAAAGTGTTCACTGATGAATCACAATAAACCTGGTGCAGATCGTTTGTATCACTGATCTGTAACTGTTGGAGTAATATAGGGGGCGCACTGGAGTCAAATGTTATATAACCATATCAATGTGTTTAGAAGTGCCCACATATGATGCACAATAAATCTGGAACAGATTGGATGGTCTATCATTGACATATAACAGTTTGAATTATCTAGGGGGCGCACTGGAGTCTATCACTAAATCACAAAACAGTCAAATGTCCCCCACCCCACTAAATTCACTGTTGGTGGTTATCAAAATTTTAACTGGGTAAAGTTAATACTGTATTCTTATTTTTAAACATGCAGTTCAGTGTCATTATTGCTAAAAACAATGGCATGCTGTGCTACAAATAAAACTAAATTAAAAAAAGTAAGCAAAATAAAAGTCATTCTGATAAATTGTGTCACATTAATTTCATTATCTTAGCCGTAGGAGTGAGTTAAAAACAGGATGATGCATATGGACTAGTTGAACAAGGTGTTTCTAAAATATCCTGATGCATGATCAATAATTTCAACAATTATTTTCATCCGTCCAGAGGACCTGACATAATTTTGTTGATGTCTCTAAAATAATTATTGAACTGTTTACTTATGTAGGTAAATGTATATGTTTAATAAATCGTTAAAATACACCAGCATGCAGGGAATGGCATCTATTTTATTCAAACATTTCTTGTGGAGAAACCCCAGACCCCNCCCCCCCACACACACACACACACACACATTACAAATGCTTCTGACGCCAATGGGCACAAAAGAGGCACATGGCTAAGAAGTGTAAACGGGCCCCTTAGGCCAGAACATTTAAGAAATGAGTTTTTCCTGTTAGCAAAGTGCTCTGCTGCATTTCACTTGCTGCTGTTGTTGTTTGTTTTTTGGTTGACACCATCTTTCCTATGAATGTCCTCATTAAATCAGGATAGGTTAGTAAATGTCTTTTTTACCTGAAGCAAGTTGTCTTTTCTCCTAATTTTGTTCTTGGAGTAAACTAGAATGAATAATTTACATGTAATTATTTTTACTAAATCCTCTGGGGGGTAGGGGCAGGCGCTAGGTTTGTCACCTTTTTCATCCCTTCTGAGTTTGCAGGTATGGATGAAGCTGTTTACATTTGTCACATTCACCACTAGCGGTCTGAGGACATATTTCAATGGTCTGGCATCCAGTCGGCTGCAGCCTGAACACAGCTGAAGGCTCTGTGAGGATAGAGAGCCCTCTGCTGTCGTTAAATAACTGTATCATTTCTGGACACTTCTCTCCTCATCAGCAGAATATGTTAGTGCACATTTTTGTGTGTGTCCTCTACTCTCATTTTGCTGAAGAGTGTCGATGTTTCATTGGCAGCTGATGAATCAGCTCTCTGTTCCTCTGCCACATTTTCTCATTCCCTTCAAATGGATCAGAAGCCTAAAGTGCCGGTGGTTGGATTGATTAGTGCTTTAGCAGGCAGCTGCAAGCATGAGAAATGTCTATAGAAGTGCAGCCACACACACACATGCACACGCACACACACACACACACACACACACACACACACACACACACACACACACACACACACACACACACACACACACACACACTATGATCCATCTGCAGGAAAGAGGCCGCTATAACCACACGCTGTGAGATGAAGCCTTAAAACAAAAGCTAACATATAAAACTGACACATGCACTTTGTGTGTCATTCACAGTAAGTTACCGATGCAGAGACAGTTTATCCACACACACGTGAAAAGATGAAGTGTATTTTATGCACACTTACACGACCCAGAAAACCCCACATGTTGCTGCTCATTTGCTGCTGAGTGGTACAGCACCAGCCTCCAAACTGTCATCGGCTCCTTCTGTCCCCACAGAGGCTGTCTTCTTTTCAGCTGTGTCTGTGTGTGTATGTGTGTTAATATGTCTATAATAGCACCATAATAGCCAGTCTAAGCAACTCCACTTTTTGTTTTTTGTGAGCTGTAACGACAGAGAAGCAGTAACAGGTATTGTCTTCTTAGACGCTCCTGTCATGTCAGCGGGGTGTCCCCCTGTAACATAGAGTGGTATCAGCTCTAATGCCATCAGCTTAAGACAGGATCTTTAGTTTGGGACAGAAGCGTCATGTTTTGTTGTCTTTCACGGATGCGACTACATTCTCTAACTTTTTTTTTTCATTCAACCTTTATTTAAACAGGTTAGTCCCATTGGCCACGAAGACTCATTTACAAGATAGACCTGAATTTTAACAGAGTGATGACAACAGTGTACATGAATTTGTATTTATTTATTTATAAATGTGTTTATTTTAAAACACAATAGAAAACAATCCCATAAACGATAACATACAAAATATAAAAATGAAAGGTAGCAGAAAGAAGAAAATATCTTATTACATCTGCCCCTTTTTTCAAACAATTAGTTTGAACAACAAAAATAATCTTCAAGTAATAGAACAAAATGAATAACTCTTTCTAATTTTTCTAAATATAATACAATACACTAGGGATGGGGCCGATCCGATCCAGTATCGGTATCGGTATCCGATACCAGCATAGTTTCAGTATCTGGTATCGGTTCCAACCTGCCGACATTTTCCGATCTAGTTTCAAAGAGTATTTATCTTCAATCACATTCTGTAACTGCTTTAACAGTGTGTGAGTTAAACCCAATGACAACTCTTTGGGCCTCACAACAGGAATAACCTAAACTTTAACAGTGAACAGTGAGGCAGGTCTTCACCACACACATCCTTCTTACTCATGGTTCAGTTGGAAAAACTAAAAAAATGCTAAGCATGATGGGAAATACAACACAGCCACTGCCTTACTGGTTAAGGGAGTGGCTGTGTTGTATTTCCTATCATGCTTAGCATTTTTTTAGTTTTCAAAACTAAAATACTGCTAAGCATTATGGGAAAGACAACAAAATCCACTGCCTTACTGGACCGAGCCCCGCGTAATATGTAATATTTTGTCTGGAGTGCCACAAGCAGAGGGCTCGGTAAAAAGGATAACTGTCGACGTTCCATTCAATATTGATGGTGTTGAGATAAACAGGGTAAGGGAGATAAAAGTTTTTGGGTGTAATTATTGACGATAAACTGTCATGGAAACGGCACGTACATTTTGTAACAACTAAGATGTCTAAGTCCATTGCAGTGCTGTATAAAGTTAGGGATTTATTGAATGATAAAGCCTTGTATTTGCTATATAATACAATTATAGTACCACATTTAATTTATTGTATAAATGTTTGTGGAACTGCGTGTAAAACTATAACTAGGCCAGTTTTTATTTTACAGAAAAAAGCAATAAGAATTATTACAAGAAAGCATTACTGTCATCCTTTTAGTATTTTGTTTAGTCAGTTGGAATTATTGACGTTCTATGATTTGGTTGACTACCATATTCTTTTAATACTGTTTAAAGCTCATAACTGCACGCTACCTCCAAACATTCAAACTCGTTTTTTAAAAGGAAAAGTACCTATAATCTTAAGGGAATGGACATTTTTGTAAAACCACAGTACAGGACTAGTTTGAAGGGTCGGTCTACTCTAATTCAAGGTATAAGTCTGTGGAACGGTTTGGAAAATAATGTTAAAATAGTAAAGACAATGCCTATGTTCAAGAAAATGATTAAGACTAGGTTTTTGAAAATATACATATATTAATTTATCTTAAATGTACCATATAATTGTGATTAGTTATTTGTCATGTTATATTATTCATAGATGATTGTTGTCCGAATTGATATTTTGTTAATTTTTGTTTTAAAGAAGGGTCAGATATGATAAGATTATTTTCTTCTTCTGCCACCTTTCATTTTATGTAGGGATGGGGCAGATCCGATCCAGTATCGGTATCGGTATCCGATACCAGCATTATTTAAGTATCGGGTATCGGATCAAACCTGCCGATACTTTTCCGATCCAGCTTCAAAGAGCATCATGTGGATGTCAAGGGGAGTGCTATGTTGTCTTTCCCATCATGCTTAGCGCTTTTTTAGTTTTTTCAGCTGCACCATGAGTAAGGAGGACATGTGTGTGGTATAATTGCCTCCTGTCCTGTGTGCTGTTAAAGTCAGTGGGTTCCCTGTTGTAAGGCTTAAAAGTGTCTTCATTGGGTTTATCTCACACAATGTTAAAATGAATAGTTTGGGTGCAAAAGTTTCATTATACAGAGTCACATACCTGAACAGTATCGGATCGGAAAAGTATCGGTATCGGTCGATACTGAGTTAATAAGTATCGGTATCGGATCGGAAGTGAGAAATGTGGATCGGTGCATCCCTATTAGCTTTTCTTAGGACTGCACTCTTCTGGAGAGATCTCTGAGGTTGTTCCTAGGATCTATAGGAGCCACTCTTCCAGGGTGGAGGTCACAGCATCAATGGCTCCAATGGGAACTGGCACTACTGAAGCCACAACTCTAGTTTCCTCATTCAGGCCTCGGTATTTCTACAGCTTCTCATGCTCCTTCTTCCTGATGTTACAGTCAAACAGGATTGTTACATCTATCACCACAGCCTTCTGCTCCTCTTGCTTGTTGATCTCTACAACGTCCGGCTGGTTAGTTTAGTTTAGTTTATTTGTTCATTTCATATTTAAAAAACAATTTACAAAACCACATAATAAAAGTAAACAATACATAAATTTTTTATGTATTGTTTACTTTTATTATGTGGTTTTGTAAATTGTTTTTTGTGTTTTTTTAAATATGAAATGAACAAATAAACTAAACTAAACTAACCAGCCGGACGTTGTAGAGATCAACAAGCAAGAGGAGCAGAAGGCTGTGGTGATAGATGTAACAATCCTGTTTGACTGTAACATCAGGAAGAAGGAGCATGAGAAGCTGTAGAAATACCGAGGCCTGAATGAGGAAACTAGAGTTGTGGCTTCAGTAGTGCCAGTTCCCATTGGAGCCATTGATGCTGTGACCTCCACCCTGGAAGAGTGGCTCCTATAGATCCTAGGAACAACCTCAGAGATCTCTCCAGAAGAGTGCAGTCCTAAGAACAGCTAAAAGACTGTGCAGAACCCTCAAGATCCCAGGCCTCTGGTAAAGGACCAGAGTTTGACGTGAAAAGTGGAAAAATCGAACAAGCTGGGTGTTCTAATATAATAAAATGTATGAACAAATTATACAAATAGCTTAAACAAAATGTAAACATGGTCAAAATATACTGATGTGTTTCTTTGTAACACAAGCTTGAAAGGCAGAAACAAACAAGTGAGTGGAGTTCAAAATTTGAAGGATGGGTAAATAAACCTGTTGTTACACTGACGTGATTGCAAGCTAAAACACAAGCTTACATTGTGCTCAGCTCAAGTCCTTTGGCCTTTAAAAAAAACTGCTGCTGTTGTTGGATTCAGAATATAGTGGAGGCTCAAGAGTTCACTTCTCACCTGTGAGTTTTAAGTATTCATTAAATGCTTGACTACTGCCCTACCAGTCCTCCACATCCATCATTCCCCTAAAGAGCAGGTTCAGTCCTGCAGCATCAGCACCACCTTTGGCCTTGGCTGAGTTTGCCATCCCCCCCACTCCCTCAAATTTAAAGCTATTGCACTTTTGTTCCAATATCAAGCATGGAGTAACTTGTTCCAAATCGCTCATAGGGATTAAAAAAAATCTGGTTTGGTTTCTGTCGGAGGCAACAGTGAAAGAGACAAAACAGTAATGTAACACAAATGTAATTTACCTTTAATTTAAACTTCATAGCAGACATGTGTGAAGTTTGCATTTGTGGGTTTTCTCCAGCAAGCTTTAATCTTTTTTTTCAACAGTCTATTTTTAAAAATATGCTTTTAGGTAAGTGAAATCTTTAAATTGTCTGTGTGTGTGTGTGTGTACGTTGTTTTCTGTCCGGTGTATCTTTACGTTTGATGGACAGATGACCTGTTAGGATTTACCTCTTCTCTTGTTCAGTAGTTCATGTAGATGGATATGAACTCCTGTGATCCTGAACAGAATCAAGCATGTGTAGAAGTTGGCTGAAACAATATATGGTGACTATATGAAACATGTTGATATCAAAATTGAATTGAAAATATTCTTTAAAAAAACAACAAATTATTATGTTTGTCGTCTCGTGTAGAAAAGCACATTAGTTTTGGCTCTTATGTGAACATGAGTATTTTTGCCTATGATTGTGTCTTCCAGATTTATTGCCCACGAAGGTGGAAGAGCAATCATGTTTTTGTCCGTGTCTGTGTTGTGTGTGTGTGTCTGTTTGTTTAACTGTAACATTTGCAAAATATCTCACAAACCATGGACACATTTTATTGTAACGTTCAGAGTATAATTATTAGATGTTCATCTAGAACTGATTATCTTTTCAAGTCAATCCAGTTTAAGAACGCCACCACAGCTAATTGGCTTTGCTGTAGACATAAATGGCCAAAGGTGTTTTACAGACATTATGCTAAAATTTAGTGTGGTAATAGCTGACAGTCGTTCCAACACTGACTCAAAGTACTCAAAGATCAGTCACATGAAATTATGTTTAATGTTATTATCCATCCAGTCTTTTTAATCTAATTTATCTTTTACCCACTTCATCCTTTTCGGGTCACAGGGGTCACTTGTGCCCATATCCAGCACTCACAGTGTGAGAGGCGGGGGACATCTTGGACATGTCTCCAGTCCATCACAGGGACACATAGAGATAAACAGCCATTCACTCTCTCACCTAGGGACAATTTAGAGTTACCAGTCAGTCTAACATGCATGTTTTTGGTCTGTGAGAAGAAACAGGAGTACTCGGAGAAAACCCACGCATGCACAGAGAGAACATGCAAACTCCACCCAGAAACAAATCCTGGTTTGGCCAGAATGGTAATAACAAGTTCAAGTCAAGTTTATTGTCCTTTGCATCACATGTGGTACATGAGGTGGAACAAAACATGCTCGGGGTTACAGTTACACCCCAAAATAGCAAAAATATTAAGCGCAAAATGAAACGGTATATAAGGTATAACAGTATACAGGTAGTCCTCGACTTACGAACAAGTTCCGTTCCTACGCACCGTTCGTAATACGAAATCGCCGTAAGTCGGAGCACACACAATTTTTTTTAATTTTTTTATAAATAAATAAATGTACAGTACTGTACAGTTACCAAGCACTTAGCCTATCCTAACACAGTTTTTAAAGATGGAGTGAGTTGAATTGTCTCCCTTTCACATAAAGGGAGCTAGCTCCCTTTATGGGAATGGAGCCTGCAGGGAGGAGGGAGACAATTCAACTCACTCCTTCATATTTAAAAACTGTGTTAGGATAGGCTAAGTGCTTGGTAACTGTACAGTACTGTACATTTATTTATTTATTAAAGAAAAAAAAATATTTTAATGAGAGTCCGAAACATCGTAAGTCGAGGACTACCTGTATATTAAACACTCTCATTTGCCAATATAGGGTGAACTTCATATAAAACTTTAGCACTGAAGGTGTTGTTAATGTGCTGAGCCTTTAATTTTTAGAAGGACTACTGAAACACTGTTTCAGCAGGTGGTATGTAGAAGGATTTATGTGAAACAGTCTGGCCTGATTAGAGACTGTGGTTCTTTGGAGTAACTCTGGATGATTTACTTACTCATAATTCCTCATTTGGAGACCATAAACAGGAAAATAAGTGCCACAAGAGTGAACATATGGTGTTTTCACCAACTGTGTGCTGTTCAGCCACCCGGTGCAGTCTGCAGAACAGCCTGTTACTGTTTCTGTTGGTCAGCAGGGGCCAGTGTTGAACTTCACAACTCCAGTCACTGAGGAGTCTGGAAAAGAGTTTTAAAGAAGTACCGTAATGTGTAATGTTTGAAGCCTTTTCGTTCACACTGATGAAATAAATGTTACTTAGTGTCACTCATTGATAGCTAGAAAGAAGCAGGTAAAGATAATGGATGAGTCTTTATAGTGTACTGTACTTAATTTTTTATTATCGTCCAGTGATTAAAATACTGCAAATGTTGGAATGAAGTTCCTGAGTTTTGCTCACGTAGTTTAGTTTTGAAAGTTTATATGATTTCAAGTTGAGATCCTGCACCAAACCCTTGTTTGGTGCAGGATCTCGCTATGCAGTTGTGTGTGTTGAGTTTCTGTGCCTGTGTTTTCTACATAAAGCAGAAATGTTTTAAACTAAATCTTAGCATGAGATTTCAGATCATTTCAATTGGAGAAAAATACACACACTCACAGGCACCCATAATTATTAATTTATTTCATTATTGTATTGACTTTTATTCACTGCAATGTCTTATCTCTTGTTCTAAACCCAATACTAATAATACTAATAATAATAAAAACCTATTAAAAACCTAACCTTAACCCAATTAACCCATTAGCCCTAACCTCAAACTCAAAAATAATATTTCAATAGTTAAAGAGCAGGTTTTGATCCAATAAGATTTACTGGTCTTGACAAAGCAGATAATTATACCAAATTATACCAAATAAGGCCTTAAAAAGATAACAAGAACCATGTGTACACACACACACACACACACACACACACGGATCGGCAGTAGAAGGTAACGCAATGTGCCTTATTTTTCCATCAAGACTACACCAAGCTCATTTTCTGCTCTTGTCTTCTTCCTTCTGTTCTCTTGTAGCAGGACATTGAAATCCATCCATACAACAAAATTAATACAGTTTAATTTTACATTAATGTTCCCCATTGTCGAGCGAATGGGGGGGGGGGATGTTTAAAACACCCTTAATTCATTTATCAGTACATCCGTCCATGGATAATGTGAGCATAACTTTAAAAATAAAGTGAGGTACTGATGTCCATTCTAGTGATAACACAAGGACGTAAGAAAGGTTCCTTTCAAAAAGTGGGTGCCACATCAAATTCCAAAATGGCTGCCACCATATATGTATGTAAACTTTGTGAGCTGGATAACTTGAAAAATAAGATTGTGTGTGTGTGTGTGCGCACGTGTGTGTGTGTTGGGGGTGCTGATCTTCTTCCTGTAGTCCACCTGCAGCTCTTTAGTTTTTCCAGCGTTGAGGTGCAGGTGGTTCTGTCCACCACACCTCTGTATTCAGCTTCCTGGTCACCAGTGATGCATCCCACAATGGCAGAGTCATCCAGAACTTCTGCAGATGCAGGAATGTGAGTTGTACCTGAAGTCTGAGGTATAGAGGGTGAACAGAAATGGTGAGAGGACCGTCCCCTGAGGAACCCCTGTGTGCTGCTCAGTATGGTGTCTGAGACGAGGTGGTGTTCTGCAGCCTCACATACTGTGGTCGACCGGTGAGGTAGTCTCTAGTCCAGGTGACCAGCAAGTCATTCACCTGCATGTC
Organism: Garcialebias charrua; assembly: GCA_038048925.1. Classification (NCBI taxonomy): domain Eukaryota; kingdom Metazoa; phylum Chordata; class Actinopteri; order Cyprinodontiformes; family Rivulidae; genus Garcialebias; species Garcialebias charrua. Next base: position 13,021 of record JBBPBX010089157.1, read on the forward strand.
CAGGAGCTTACTGCAGAGTAGCGATTGTCTGATGGTGTTAAAAGCTCTGGAGAAGTCAAAGAACATGACTCTTACAGTGCTGCTACATATGTCTGTGTGTGTATATACAAACCGGATTCCAAAAAAGTTGGGACACTGAACAAATTGTGAATAAAAACTGAATGCAATGATGTGTAGATGGCAAATGTCAATATTTTATTCGTAATAGAACATAGATGACAGATCAAAAGTTTAATCTGAGTAAATGTAACATTTTAAAGGAAAAATATGTTGATTCAAAATTTCACAGTGTCAACAAATCCCCAAAAAGTTGGGACAAGTAGCAATAAGTGGCTGGAAAAAGGAAATTGAGCATATAACAAACAGCTGGAAGACCAATTAACACTAATTAGGTCAATTGACAACATGATTGGTATAAAAAGAGCTTCTCAGAGTGTCAGTGTCTCTCAGAAGCCAAGATGGTAAGAGGATCACCAATTCCACCATTGTTGTGCAGAAAGATAGTGCAGCAATACCAGAATGGTGTTACCCAGCGTAAAATAGCAAAATCTTTTAAGTTATCATCATCAACCGTGCATAACACATACCTGCAAACTAGTCACCTTTCGGCGAAGATCGTCGTTTTCAAAGCAAAATATATCATTTACATGATTTGTGTAGATCCGATGAATTTTTGTTTTCGGGGGGGGGGCAACAGACCCATGACAGATCATTTCCCACTGACTGGATTTCAAGACACAGCTAGGCATCTTGTCTACAATAAAACATCTTTGTTGGAGCGCAAGATTTAGCCAATCACAGTCTCAAGACAGACGATGGTGGGTGAGGACGACAGCAAAATCTTTGAACTGAATAAAGTTTTTAAAAAACTCCGCAACGCGAGTTGAACAGGGTGAGAGGAGAGGCGGAAGCAGATTAGAGGCGGTGTTTTCAAAGGAAATTGATACAATTTTACAAACGACCGACGCAGAGAAAATTGTTCGACCAAGGTCCTCTAAGTGTGGGAGCTCCACGCTTCATAATTTTTTTTTTTTAAACTGCGTGACATGCAGCTTTGAAAAGTGATGACACGACACGGGAGAACCGCAGAGATAAACGTAAACATGACCGAGTCGTAAAATAACAACATCAGCAGTAAGTCTCTACATTAAACCACATTTGTTCTGTTTCAAAGTGAGAAAACATAATGTCAGTGTCTCTGCTCTGTATTGAACGCCTCTGTTTATTTTTTGACTAGCCATCTTTTTTGTGTACGGTATGTCCTAATTATATTGGGATATGTTAATAAATGTATTTTTTCCCAAAGTCAAAAGTCGTTAAAGAGCAAAATTGTCC
>JBBPBX010089158.1:0-14355 GCA_038048925.1 Garcialebias charrua
ATATATAATAGATAGATAGACATGAAGGAAACATGAGGGGAACCACCATATTGTGTCTTTAAACACATACGGTGCCACCCAGATGTAAAGGATTTTATCAGGGGTCAGTATTAAGCTGACCTCTTTATCCTTAATTAATTACTTATTCAGATTGAATAGTAATTTCACGGATTCTTTTCTTTTTCAGTTTACCCAATATTTCTGTGATCTTTATGATGGATAAATAAATAAAGCCATTAAGTGACAGAGACGTTAACTTAGTTGGTATGCCAAAGACACTACCATTTATTTAAAATAAATCAACTAAATTAACACCATTACACTTGATTGACATGATTTCACTTTCTTGCAATTTAACACGTCAGTACATTTAGATTGTAACACAACATACATAAATACAGAATGTTAACATACTTAGTCTGAGGCTCTATGACTTAAAAAGTTTCCAGCTTAGAATTGAGGGGAAAGGAAATAGGAGGAGAGATGGTTTAAAGGAAATTGTCTTGAGCATGTTACCAGAAGTGACACTTCCCATCAGATTTCTGCTGAAATCCAGGTACGTTTGTAAACAGCTCTTTACCTTTGACGACGAGTCTGATAAAGAGATGACACCAGCCTTTCAGGCGTACAGAATCGTTGCAGGTCCAGCACGTCCGAGCCGGTTCTGGTTTACGTTTCAACGTCTCCTGGGATCCGCGTCGATCATCAGAAAATATGTCAGCTACTGGTTGACTTCAAGATAACTTATTCCATAAAGGAATTTAATTCAAAGTTCTGAGCTTGTACGCTCGGTTCAAGTGGACTCATAACAAACATGTTATCAGCCTTTAACTGGATGACGTGTCCTTAGCGTGTGACTAAACGTCCATCCAGCTCTTTGGGAAAGTTCACATCTCTTGAAGTTCCCAGCAGACTCTGAACAATTCAGCTTAGCTTAGAACCTTAAGATAGAACTCTGAAACTTGTCTCTTTCCGATTGGTTCAGAAGAAACAGTCGAGGAGTTCACTTGCCGTTATCACGACCCAAGGTTACAGCCAGCAGCAGAGAGAAATGTTTAGGAAAAAGACAGACGCATAGACTCCAAGAGGTAAAATACTTGGATTAGCGTCTTAACACTTTTAAAACAAATCTGAAAAGCACAATTTGACATAAAATTCAACTCTGACACCATTATATGGTCAAGTAACACAGTAATACTCCATATTAAAAGAATAACACAGCATAACATATATCATGAAAATGACAAAAGTTATTCTTTTGATCACATCAGAATAAAATCAAAGATAGAAATAGTCTCTTTTGGTGACTATGTTCTCAGATTACAACTAATGGAATAATTTGTAGTAAATGTCTTGCTTTACTGAGAGGTCAGTAAAGGTCATCTCTGGAACAGTTCAAAAATACACAGGTGTATCAAAGTGGACACGGTCATGCCCACTACATCTCCCCCCTTTTGGAAGTCATCGCCAGTCCTTGGGGATGAGGTCCAACACGAAAGGAAACCTTGAACTGTCTTTGATCTTGAAGTAATCCAGCAAGTGGAAAAGAAAAATCAAAATTATAATCCCATAAAGTTTTTGGAACTTCCATACTGTTCGTAGGTAATCCCATTGCGGTAAGCTTTTAATCCTTTGGAAAACAAAGTCTTATAATCCACAGCGGTAATTCCACAGCAGTAATTCCACAACGATAATTCCATATCGATTAGAGTTGTTGATTTTGTCAGCAACAATTGTTTTTATAATCAGCATGTAGAGGGGATCCCTCGATTGAAGCAGAGGAGGCGACCCTTGGATGAAGGTTGAAGACCAAGCGTTGGAGCTGCAGGTCCCCACATCGAAGGTTGTTGGCTGGTTGGCTTCCAGTCAGTGCCACTCTGGTTCTATGTGTCATGCAATTATGTGGTTTTTAGGTGGGCTTATGATTGGGATTTTACATTAGGCCCTACCTATATGCACCTGGTATGTAAGCTATCATGGTTTAGATCAGCTACAATTACCAATTAAGGGGTGGATCAATTCTGTAAAATTAGAAATAGGGATCTATACCTATAAAATTTTGGAGGGCTTCTGTAACGAAGGCCTCTAATTCCAAACTATTCCTCCATTCATTACTTAGTTTAGGTTAAACTAAAATAGAAAAATGAAATATAGTTTGATCTAAATGTCTGTTGTCTTTTAGACGAACGACGTAGGATTTGGTATTCCTAATAAATTTTGAAGTCTATGGCGAGACTCATCAAAATGAATAGATAATCTAGAATAGAAACGATCGAATCGGTTCAATTTAGAAATTATGAGACCAGTGTAGTTTATGGTACCTTGAGTAGCTTTAAACTACATTGACTCTTCAACGATTGAGATTTAACAAAACGAACTGCATGTTGGCATAGTTAAATCCATGTCATTCATTAACCAATGTTAATACAAAACCTTTTAGGCTGGGAATATTCAGAACCAAACAATATCTCAACTAATGACAACAGTAATGAATAAATACAAGGAAACAACGTTTCACTGCTTCGACACACTCTTGTCGTCAGATTCCAAAGTGCAACACACAAGAAAACAGGTCTCAACTTTATGACCGAGGTCAAATTAAATCTCGTGGATTTAAACGGTTGTTAAGGTTAGTTTTTTGTTGTGGGTTTTAGGCTTAGCGTTTCTAAGTTCAAATTGGACAATGCGACTTATAGGGTGGAAAATACGGTAGTTTAAACCTGATTAGTTTATTTACTAACTTGTGTTTGTACGACCTTATTATCCCATGAAGTCGGTGAGTTTGTGAGATCTTTGTCTTTTGTGGAGTCATTGAACGCCTTGTAAGGTTTGATCTGATTTCGATGTACCCATTTAGCAATTGGCTCTTTGCGGCCTTTGCTGATTTTGATTTCGTAGACGACTGAGGACACTTTGTCTGTTATCAGATGAGGTCCAGTCCACCTGGGCATTAGTTTGCGGGCGAGAGTTCCGGTCTCGGACCCTCCTTTCCCGGTTGCTGGGGCGAACGTATAGTACCAGACTCTGTCTCCCACTTGGAGTTCATTGTGAGAGGCCTTCTGGTCATAGTACGCCTTACGTCCTTCAGCGGATCTTTCCAGGTTTTTCTGGGCGAAAGCAAAAGTGTTTCTGAGGTGTACATTCAAATCTTTGTCTTTGGCATGGCCTAACATCACCCCCCTTTGGTCATGGGGGACCACGAACACAGGTGAGGACGTCCGTCCATGGGCACAAGTTAGGATGCCACCGTTTAGTTTAAGCTGTTCGCGCAGCTGAGAGAAGACGGTACACAGGAATCGTTTAGGTTTTGGCCAACGTATCTTCTTACGTTTACCTCTTTCCGTGTAATTCAGGTGTGTCACAACCGTCGGCGCAGTCGCAGGTGTGTCTGATTGTACAGACTGCGACGGGTCACTGTCGTTGTGTGTGTCTTCCCACTTCTTGACTGAAGAGGGGCTCTTTGAGTCTGTAAAAACTATGTCATTTCTGATTAGTTCTAGACACAAATGTCCCTGAACCAAGGTTTCATCGAAAGCTTGGCTGATAGCCGATTTACCTGTCCCAGGGGACAGTACAGCAACCTCGGTGTGGGGTCCTTGGATCTCCACACCTTTCTCTACCTGTGGTAGGTAATGTGAGTTTGCCCCCTTCTTGTCTGATGAGGGGTCCTCGTAATCTGCAACAATGATGTCCAAGTGACTGTCAGCGTTTGGATGACTGTCATTTTCTGGACTCAGATGCCCTTGAACCAAGGTTTCATCGAAAGCTTGGCTGATTGCCGAATTACCTGTCCCAGAGGACAGTACAGCGTCTTCGGTGTGGGGTCCGTGGATCTCCACACCTTTCACTACCTGTGGTAGGCAATGGTCAGGGAGTGCCGATTGTTTCAGCTCGCTGAGGAGGTTCTCTTGTTGGGCCAGAGTCTGGTCCAACTGTTGGGTCTCTTCTGTCTCACCTGTAGTTGAAGGTTCACTTACCGGGCTCTTGTCCTCGGATGAGGTGTCCTGTGTGTCCTTTGCGGTACCTGCGGTTAGGCAGTCTGTATCGCAACTAGGAGGCACTTTTATTGGCAGTCATTTTCTGACTGTGCTCCACATTTTCTGTTGACCATAATCTATAATCGCGCCAAAGCGGTTTATAAAATCTTGGCCAACCAAAAATGGGAATGAGTCAAGTTTAGACACAAACACCGGGTGGCGTAGTGTCATTTTGCCAATCTGCATGTGAACCATAGCCATAGCTGTTAGGGTTGTTCTCGTCTCTGCGAGACCCTGTAGCTCAATAGCACATTTCTCAAAGGGTATTTGCCTGTCAACACCGTTAGCGGCGGTCCTCAGCTCCTCGAACAGCTTGGCCGACATAATGGTTATATCAGCACTACCATCCAGGAGGGCTTCACGCTCAAGGACACCTTCCAGTGTGATAGGCAGGTAAGCTTTCTTAGCCACCCCCCTTTGTATAAAGTTACACAGAAACCTCACAGGTCTTGGCCCACGTTTCTGTTCACGTGTGACTCTGTCTGTGTAATCTTGTTTACTGTCAGCATCTTGTTGGCTGTCAGCATCATGACCTTCAGGATGTTGTTGTGTGTCAGCAATTGGTTTGCTGTCAACATCCATGGCAATGTTGGTAGTAGTGTGCGCTGAGTTATTTGTGTGCTCTGAGTCTTTGTGAAAGACAGTGCTACACATCGCTCCAGGTTGGTCAATGTTGATAGTGTCATTATCAATGATAACGCCACTCATTGTATCAGGTTGGTCAAGCACAGTAACATTCAAATCTACTGACAAACTACTTACTTCCTCTGTCTCTTCCGAGCATAGAGGTGTTGGGCCATTATTCCGGGACATTCGTGACTCTTTGCCTGTCTCGAACTGTTCAGTTCGAGGCGCGGGAGGTGCAGTTCCAAGGCTCGGGGTTTCTGTTGGGACCACGCATAGTTACATGAGTATAGGTCCTCATACTTCAATTTCTTTTGAAGTCCACCCACCGATGGACCTTGGTTTTCACCCACCTGGTTCGATCTGAACCGTTGTGGGTCTCTTAGAGAGTGAACACCTACCTTTTGTGGTTCGTTGCTTGTCTCAGATTTTTCAATCTGAGGTGCTTCAGGGGCGGGGCTCCCTTTAAACCATTTTGAGTCACTGTTCCAGCTGGCACCAACATTTCGTTGTTTGTCAGTTTGAAAATCTTGTTCATTCTTGCTAGTATTATCCAACTCTTTTAACAACCGACGTATGTTCTCTACCTCTTCTGAGGTCAGAGGGCCTTTGAGACGACGGTGTTTATTCTCGCTTTCTATAGGAGAGAGAACCTCTCCTATTTTTAGCGACTGGGATACGACCTTTTGACCTGGGCACACCTCAGAGGGTGTTTTGTTTTGCATGTGAGCCTCAAAAGCAGTTACAGCGCACTGTTTCATCACTGATTGTCTAAACTGATGTTGTAACTCAAGGCCTTTTTTGAGAAGTTTTTCTCTTTGTCGTTTGCTCTTCTGCCTTATCAATTCAATCTTTGCTTTGAGCAACTGGTTATTTGTGTGCTCGGAGTTATCAAAGACAATGTCACGCATTGTACCAGTTTGGTCATCCTCTGTCTCATTCAAGTTTTCAAACAACCAACTTATGTCAACTATCTCATCAGAGCTTAGAGGTATGTTGCCTGTGTTCTGGAACTTCTGTGATATTTTGCTACTCCCGGACTGTCTAGTCCGCGGTGTAGGGACAGGGCCTTTGCTCGGTGTAGACCGCAGAGGGTCACTTAAAGAGCGGACACCTACCGTTTGTGGTTTTTTGCTTATCTCGGGCAGCTTCGTCCGAGGTGCAGGGACAGGGCTTTCGCTCGTCCTTCTCAACCATATTGGGTCTCTTAACCACTTCGGGTCATTGTTCCAGCGGGCATCAACATGTCGTGGTTTGTTAGTTTGAAAAACATGTTTTTTCTCGCCTATTTTAGGAGAGGGAGTTGATGAACTTGTCCCTTCCAGCTCCAGCGAGTGGGATTTGACCTTTTCTTGGTAATGTAGTTCACGCTCTGGTTTTGTTTTTAACCAGATCGGGTCATTGTTTTGTCTGTGAGCGTCACAAACATTTACAGCACCCCGTTGTGTTTTTGATTCGCCTAACAAACGTTTGAACTCAAGTTTTTTTCGGTGATCTTCTTCACGTCTTTGAATGTGCTTCTGCCTTAATACTTCCAGCTCTTCAAGCCTTGATGCGATCAGCTTGAGAGCTTCATCATAATTGTCATATCCCATCTTTGTCTTGAAATTTCTCCAAATTAATGAGAGATGTTTGTAGTATGTTATTTTAAATATTTCCTTATTTAAAATAAACTGGAGTCATTAATTGTACACAGAAAAACGTTAAAAATGCCATTTTTAACTAAAAGTGTACAGTTATGCACACCAATTCTGTTTAAAATGCAGAGATGTGAAGAGTTTAATGTGGAAATGCTCTGTTCTCCATCATTTTATTTATTTAATTTGAAAATCAAATAAAAGATGCTTTTTGAGTGTTATTTTAAATCTCTTCAGTATTTAAAATGAGCATAAATTGTTTGTCTGTACCTCTGTTACTCTAATTTTTTTTTTTTAATAAACAGGAGTTTTTATTTGTGAACAGAACAACTTTAAAGCTGGTAATTTCACCATAAAAATGCTGACTTTTTATGATGTTCTATGAGAAAACTCATCTGTTAACGTCTTTTAACCAACAGGGGCCAGCTTCAAGTCTCAATGTTATCACGAGGCGACTGATTTTTTTCTATTCAGTATTTAAAATAAAAACAACCTTTTACAGTTAGTTTCTAGTGTGTCCGTGATAAGCGCTCGAACCACGTTCTTTATGTTGTTAGACAGTTTAGATGGCTTCAAATGAGTTTTTAAACTCTCAGTGAAATCTCCGTTTGTCCTGTGAGTGTGAACTACCTGTCATCCAAAGTGCCGCACCTGGAAATGACGACAAAATAGGCGGGTCGACGTAGCGCGTCACCAGCTTCCATACTTGAGGGCGGAGCTCGCTACACAGATACGTGACGTCAACCAATCAATCACAGCACATGTAGTTCTTTTCCCAAGCGTTCATGGTGAATGTAGTTTTATTACCATCAACCAATGCAGTGCCGGAAATGACGACAAAAGTGGGCTGGCCGCATCGGCGTGCGTCCCCACTTCAGCGAATCAGCGCTTTACAGATACGAGACGTGATTGACAGATCACGACTCTCTTTTTATCCAATCACAGCTCATAAACAAACATGTATGACACGTCGCTTTAACGTTAGCTTAGCACAGCAGAACCCAATTCTACAGACTCTATACACAACTCAAACGCTTCAAATTAACTTTCCAAAATTCTGAAATATGCGGCGAGCACACCTAGATAGGCCAACTTAGTTACGCTTAGTAACCCAGCACTGCAGCTGTTGAACAAACACGGACTCGCTCGGAGCCACTTCAAAGTCGGTTCCGGTCCACTTTTTAATGGAGCAGGACTCGGGTCTGACAGAACCCAGCCGACAACGTTCTAACAGTAATATGCTTTTTTGACCTGTTCTAAAATGTAAAATACCACACACAGCAATCTGGTAGATGTTAATAATAGCTTTCAGGCAGTTTGACTCGGCGGTCAACAAAGCTTTGTACAGGAGTCTGCGTGAACTGGACCGGAACCAGAACCCCCACAGACCACGGGCTGACAAAACCTCACCTAAAGCTTCCAACAGCGTGTTAAAGAGTTGAACGAATAACAATCTCTCAGCTTCAAATGATAAAAACATGCAGAATCTGCCTGTCTTGAACACTTCCAGCCAAAATTATTATCCTCAGAGTTTAAAACTTGGAATCTATTATGCAAACATGACTTTACAGTTCATGAGAGACCACAGATTTATCAATAAATTTTCAGATCCCCGTACGGGCCACCAGATGAAGGGAACATGAGGGGAACCACCATATTGTGTATTTAAACACATACGGTACCACCCAGATGTAAAGGATTTTATCAGGGGTCAGTATTAAGCTGACCTCTTTATCCTTAATTAATTACTTATTCAGATTGAATAGTAATTTCACGGATTCTTTTCTTTTTCAGTTTACCCAATATTTCTGTGATCTTTATGATGGATAAATAAATAAAGCCATTAAGTGACAGAGACGTTAACTTAGTTTGGTATGCCAAAGACACTACCATTTATTTAAAATAAATCAACTAAATTAACACCATTACACTTGATTGACATGATTTCACTTTCTTGCAATTTAACACGTCAGCACATTTAAATTGTAACACAACAGACATAAATACAGGATGTTAACATACTTAGTCTGAGGCTCTATGACTTAAATAGTTTCCAGCTTAGAATTGAGGGGAAAGGAAATAGGAGGAGAGATGGTTTAAAGGAAATTGTCTTGAGCATGTTACCAGAAGTGACACTTCCCATCAGATTTCTGCTGAAATCCAGGTACGTTTGTAAACAGCTCTTTACCTTTGACGACGAGTCTGATAAAGAGATGACACCAGCCTTTCAGGCGTACAGAATCGTTGCAGGTCCAGCACATCGAGCCGGTTCTGGTTTACGTTTCAACGTCTCCTGGGATCAGCGTTGATCATCAGAAAATATGTCAGCTACTGGTTGACTTCAAGATAACTTATTCCAGAAAGGAATTTAATTCAAAGTTCTGAGCTTGTACGCTCGGTTCAAGTGGACTCACACTGTAAATGGAAACATGGTATTTAATTAAAAATAGTAAATTGACTTAAATCAGTTTTCATCAAATAGTGATTAAGACTCACTTTTAGTAAGTTACTTGTAATTTGTGGTCAAAAAATCTCAGTAGCTCAGTTAACTTGAGCTCGTTTCATTTAGAAAAAGTAAGTTTTTGATAAGTGTGAACAAATCCCGTATCATATCGCGATAAGAAGACATCTCGCGCATGCTCAGAATAGAACCACACACGCACACTGCGCATGCCTCATTTTTGAGCGCGTTTCACTCTTCTCTTGGGAAATATCGTAACAGATACCAGTAAGTATGTTTTTTTAATCATAATGTATGAAGTTGGTATTAAAATGTTTTTTAACAGGCGATGTTGGTGTGCATTTCTCGCAGAAATATGGGTATTGTCTCAGCTCGTGTTAGCTAACGGTAGAGCTAGCCAACTAATGATATTTAACATAAACCTAGCTAGTGGCAATATTCCACAATATAATTTTAAATTTTCGTTTGAGGCAATTGTGCTCTCGCGTGCCGTGGAAGTTAAAAGTCGCAGGGAAAAGAAAGGTGGAGGCACGCGGGGTGTCTTCCCCCAGTTGCTTCTTAGCAGCTAAGCTAAAAAGGATACACGAGTCTGTCAAGTCTCCCGTTTTGGCCGGGAAACTACCGTATTTTACCCCTCTTTCCCGTCGTGATCCCGAATTATTATTTTCCCGGAAATCTCCCGTATTATAATATTATTAAAAAAAAAAAAAAACATTCCGGTGCCTCTGTCACTAGCCTCGCGAGAACTGCCACCTGCAGTCGCCTCGGTGGCAGTTCTCGCGATGTTACTGCTGGCGCGGTCGAGAGCAAACCCGGAAAAACACAGAGATGGATGTAACGAGAAGTAACGAGAGAGGACGCGTACCTGCCAAAAAAGTTAAGATTTCGTGTAAATATGTTGAAAAATGGGACAGCGAATTTATTTTCCTAAAGTTTATGCGTTTTTTAAGATTTGTAACTGCGACTTTAGTCTCATGGGGGAAGGAACGATGTCCGTCAGCATGAAAAATCCGTCAAGCACAAAGGTAGGCTTATCAGATTGTGACCACATAACTGGTTTGAAAGAGGCTGATAGGTAGTTATTTTAGATTTCTTGTAAACCTGTCTTAAAATGTTAGGGGTCCTGGACTTTGGTTGGCTAGTGCAGGGGGCTGCAACCTGCGGCTCTGGGGCCACATGTGGCTCTTTGGTCCCTCAGCAGTGGCTCCTCCAAGCTTTGATCAAAACTAACTTTAAACTGAATTTTATTTGTTCTTATAACAACAAAAAGGGCTAGTTTTAGCAGTTTTTCCTGTCATTTCCTTTGCAAATGTGTGAATACTAGAACTAATAGAAGGAGTAAAACATAAGTTAACTTTATTTATTTGAAGTAGGATATTTAATTTTTCCACAATTAAAATAATTTACCTAGACCTGCATAGTTCATTATTTTATTTTTTAATTGGGAAAGATCACATTATTTTTTCCTTCTTTATGATAATCTGGTCTTTTTTAGTCTTAAAATGTAAAAATATCAACAAATCATTAGATATTTTCAGCTTTACAATGGCCAGAAAACTACCGGTCAGAAAATTGTCCTTTAACAAACTTAAAGTGGTCTGTGGGCCACCAGTTGAGAATCCCAGTTGGCTCCGGAAACATTTAATTTAGTGAACAAAGGGGCAGAAATGGCTCTTTTGATCATAAAGGTTGTAGATCCCTGGCCTAGTGGGGTGGCTCGGCGTACCCGGCAGAAAATTTCCCTTATTTTTAAATACAAAACTTGACAGGTGACGAGTGAGTCGCACAGACTGCAAACACTTAAAAAAATAATAGCAACCTGAACCAAACGTTTGGTTCTGCTGCCCCTTGGCTTGTTGATCACGGATCAGACAGGCCACCAGCAAACCTCCCATTTCAGTCTGCTCAACAACTACTAGCTAGCTTCTGTTAGCTGTGCAAAGGGTCCCTGTGTGAAACGGTGAGCATCTTCTTCTTTCGGCTTTTCCCTTTTCAGGGGTCGCCACAGCGAGTCATCCTCCTCCACCTCACTGTCCTCTGCATCCTCATGTCCTCACTCCAACTACCTTCATGTCCTCTCTAACTGCATCCATATATCTTCTCTTTGTCTTTTTCCTGGCAGCTGCAGCTGCATTTGTACTCGGACCCACACAAATATCTGAGCTTGACATGTAATGAATAAGTGATTATTCTCATGTGTAATGTAATTCGAACTGTAAAACTAAAATAGTTTTTTTCTTAATTTTCTAATTTATAACCACAAGTCTGGTTAATGTTATTACAGGAAATCCCTGTTTGGAAAAGCATCTTCAAGCTTGAAGAATGGCAGGCACAATTCCCTTTATTGGTGACGCTTCATGTGAGTAAAATCCATCACCATTAAATGACTTATTCATTTATCTATTCATCTTAAACATCAGAATGAATGTGTCATAAGGCCCTCTCACACTTGAACGTTTTAGACAACTCATGCCAACTTGTGAAAATTTAGGAGATATCTATAGTGCAGCTATGTTTACTCTTTAAGATTTTTATTCCTGTTAATGTGACGAGACATTTCCATTTATTAACAGATGACAGCATTGATGAAACATATGGTGTGAATGTGCAGTTTGAATCTGATGAAGAGGTAAAGGTTTTTTTTCATGATGTTACAGGTAGTCCCCGACTTACGAGCGAGTTCCGTTACAACGAGGCGCTCGTAACACGGAAATCTCGTAAATTGGAACGGCCGCCACGTGTCTCGTAAGTCCGGAATTTCGCTCGTAAGTTGGAACGGTTTTGCTAGCGCGACTACAAACACTTGTTTTTCATCGAAAAACTGCTTATGAGTGCATAAAAATGATCGGAAACGTGTGTCCACATGTTTAGCTAACGAACTGTGGTGAAAAAACACAGAAAAACTCGGTATTTTTTGCGTTTTTTCCAAAAATTCGCCAGCTCGTAAGTCCGGAACCTCGTAAGTAAGAGCGCTCGTAAGTTGGGGACTACCTGTATATTCCTTTTTGTTCTCAGCTTTCTGCACAACGAACTGACCCTCATTGAAAATAAGATTCACCTGACTTTGAATTTCACTGATGAAAGTTATTGTAAATTTTGTCCTCAGAAGCTTTGGAACATCCAGATGTTTGTGCTCAAAATAAATTATAAAAGTAATCATTTTTCTGGTTTGCAGGAAGGAGATGAAGACCAGTTTGGAAAAGTACGAGATGAACACTCAGATGAATACGGTGAAGGAGATATATTATTATTAATAATAATAATTAATATTTTGAAATTGTTTGTGTTTTTCACACGCACAGTTCAGTATTGTACCATGCTGGCGAGTGCTCAGAGTGAAGCAGAAAAGGAACGTATCATAGGGAAAATGGAGTCGGATCAGGAGCTGTCAAAAGATCCTCTACCAGCTTCAGGAGACCGAGAAGGAGGACATAATTTGGGTAAGACTTCCTGTTTGTGAAGTTATGCCATAAAACCATTTGTCTGTGTGGACCGTCACAGCTCGGTTTTGTTTTCTAGGAAGAGCGATCTCGCAGGGAGAGGATAAATGGAGCTTATTTATATAGCGCTTTCCAGCCCCCTGTGAGGAGCCCCAAAGTGCTTTACAATACCAGCCATCCACCCATTCATTCAGACATTCATACACCGGTAGTGGTAGCCTTCCTTGCAAGGCGCCATCCAGACCTACCGGGAGCAACTCGGGGTTAAGTGTCTTGCTCAGGGACACAACGACACATGGTGGGCGGATGCGGGATTCGAACCTCCAACCTTCCGATCAGGGGTCGACTGCCATTACCACTACACCACGGCCGCCCCAGGGTGAGGAAGTCTCGTGTTGATGACTTGGAAGCAATGGACATTGGCCATGGAGAGGTAAATACTGTCACATTTACATACATACCGGTACATACATACTTGCATACATACATGTACATGTACACGTACATATATACATGCATACATACATACGTACATACATGTACATAGCGGTACATGTACATACATGTACATAGCGGTACATGTGCATACATGTACATAGCGGTACATGTGCATACATGTACATAGCGGTACATGTGCATACATGTACATACCGGTACATGTGCATACATGTACATACCGGTACATGTGCATACATGTACATACCGGTACATGTGCATACATGTACATACCGGTACATGTGCATACATGTACATACCGGTACATGTGCATACATGTACATACCGGTACATGTGCATACATGTACATACCGGTACATGTGCATACATGTACATACCGGTACATGTGCATACATGTACATACCGGTACATGTGCATACATGTACATACCGGTACATGTGCATGCATGTACATACCGGTACATGTGCATGCATGTACATACCGGTACATGTGCATGCATGTACATACCGGTACATGCATGTACATACCGGTACATGCATGTACATACCGGTACATGCATGTACATACCGGTACATGCATGTACATACCGGTACATGCGTGTACATACCGGTACGTGTACGTACGTGCGTGTACATACCGGTACGTGTACGTGCGTGTACATACCGGTACGTGTACGTGCGTGTACATACCGGTACGTGTACGTGCGTGTACATACCGGTACGTGTACGTGCGTGTACATACCGGTACGTGTACGTGCGTGTACATACCGGTACGTGTACGTGCGTGTACATACCGGTACGTGTACGTGCGTGTACGTGTACATGTGTACGTGTACATGCGTGTACGTGTACGTACGTGTACATGCGTGTACGTGTACGTACGTGTACATGCGTGTACGTGTACGTACGTGTACATGCGTGTACGTGTACGTACGTCGTGTACATGCGTGTACGTGTACGTACGTGTACATGCGTGTACGTGTACGTACGTGTACATGCGTGTACGTGTACGTACGTGTACATGCGTGTACGTGTACGTACGTGTACATGCATGTACGTGTACGTACGTGTACATGCATGTACGTGTACGTACGTGTACATGCATGTACGTGTACGTACGTGTACATGCATGTACGTGTACGTACGTGTACATGCATGTACGTGTACGTACGTGTACATGCATGTACGTGTACGTACGTGTACATGCATGTACGTGTACGTACGTGTACATGCATGTACGTGTACGTACGTGTACATGCATGTACGTGTACGTACGTGTACATGCGTGTACGTGTACGTACGTGTACATGCGTGTACGTGTACGTACGTGTACATGCGTGTACGTGTACGTACGTGTACATGCGTGTACGTGTACGTACGTGTACATGCATGTACGTGTACGTACGTGTACATGCATGTACGTGTACGTACGTGTACATGCATGTACGTGTACGTACGTGTACATGCATGTACGTGTACGTACGTGTACATGCATGTACGTGTACGTACGTGTACATGCATGTACGTGTACGTACGTGTACATGCATGTACGTGTACGTACGTGTACATGCGTGTACGTGTACGTACGTGTACATGCGTGTACGTGTACGTACGTGTACATGCGTGTACGTGTACGTACGTGTACATGCGTGTACGTGTACGTACGTGTACATGCGTGTACGTGTACGTACGTGTACATGC
>JBBPBX010089159.1:0-14355 GCA_038048925.1 Garcialebias charrua
GTATAGTGACAGCTGGATATGTACACCAGTGACACACCCACAAGAAACAGTTAAAAAGGATGAATAACATTTTACATGATTGTACCTGCAAGTCATTCACATCGCAATACCTTCAAGGTTTGTCCAAAATGGCTATTTTCTCCACATAAGATAATCTTAGGCCAAAACTCTGGTATCAAACAAGGCAGGTGACATGTATTCCTACAAGGAATGGTAGGCCGCTCATTTAAAATGGTCTTGGTCAAAAACTCTTTAGGCTTTCCGAAGGTCTTCCATCCATCCATCCATCCTTCATCTTTACCTGCATCTTCCTTTTTGGGCCGTGAGTGTCTCTGGTGCCCATATCCAGTTATCCCTGTGCAAGAGGCGGGGTACACTTTGGACAGGTCGCAAGTCCATCACTGGGTCTTTCTGAAGGTCTTTCAAGTAGTATTCAAGTATTTCTTTGGACTTTGATGTCTTTGAACTGGTCTTGATAATTTTTGGTCAAGAGATAATTTTCACTAAAGAGAAGGAGAATCTAAAAGGTTGTAAGGGGCTCTTAGCTAAGACTCCACAGTTGATGGGATAACAAAAAACTGTTTGTCTTGCGCCAACTAAATGCAGCTACAGAGGGAGATAGAGGTGGTATTAATTCTGCCAACAGTGGTATAGCAACAGGTTTTGTCGCATGGCCTTTCTAAACAATCAGTCCTTTGAGATGGGATCTCCCTATCCATCCAACACTACTATAATGTTGCTGCTTACTTGGCATATGCTTTCTCTAGCAAGGCGCTCCAAAACTCTCTTGGTGTTGCTGAGCGGCAGAAGAGCAGCGCTCCATCTTCACTGACCGGCAAACGGTCATCCACCACAACATCCGTCCAGCGGCCAAAGCGCCAGAAACGAAAATGGAAAATCCCTGCGTACAAGTCAAGACGTTTTGGGTTCCATTCCTGACCCACATGGTCAGGGATGACCTGGAATAGAGAGACAGGAGGTTAGGAAGGACAACGGTGAAGGAGGACATTTAGCCAATGGAGCAAAGGCTAGCTGCAAAGCAACACAAAATGGGTCAGCCAACCTTTTTCCACAGTGATGGCTCAGATGCCAGGCAGGAAATGGCTGCCACCATCCAGCAGTTACCCAGACTGCCTTGGTGCAAGTCACGAGTGCTGATACCGTCCACAAACAGACGAGGGTCCTTGCATATCTCCTGGTTTAGTACCAGAGGAAAGATAGACAAGTTAAAAAGACATACACTTTGACCTCCAAGTAAAGTGGTCTAAACAGAAAGGACACGACAGAAATGTCTGTTTATATCGTCTTGGTGCCAATTGTCTCAGAAATGTACAGAACGGAACAACCTGAGATGCTTATGTTGGTCTTTTGCCCCGTTTGCACAGGAAAGTCAGGATTCATGGTTAAAAAATAACTGCTTTGTGTGTAGAAAAGGATTTTTACATAGATTTACACAACCTCCTATTGTTTGAGGTTTTAACGTTGAGCCTCTTTGCTAATTATTTTCTATAGTTTTTGCCTTTGTAGGGAAATTTGTCTATGAACTTGAGCTAGCAGTTGACCTAGTCAAATTATACAGTATAATATAAATATACATTCATTTATTTTATTTCATTTTATTGTGTTGTATTTTATTGTATTGCATCATATTATAGATGTCGCAATCTGTGCTTTAGGCTGTTTTTGTTTCTTTAGTTCAATGTTATCACCCACATCTCCAGGTATGTTTCAACCGTTAGTCTCAGCTCCCCAGTCCCACCACGCCCAGTCACACCTGCTCCTGGTTTCATTAGTCACAGCTGCACTCTTCCCATCAGACCCAGTCCAGATGATCCTTTTTCTCACAACCCACAAGTTCAACGTTGAACACTTTACATGACCTAACCCTAAGTCAACCTTTTGTTTTTAGTTTCACAATAAAGTTCAGTTTCACTTTCAAGATGAATGTGTTGGTCAGCATTCCGGTGTCCAAACTTCCTGAAAACACGTCAAAATGGTATTCAATTGGATTGTATAATCTAAAGTACCACATCACTCAATGATTTGAATCTGAGAACAATGCTATACATTCAAACTATAGTTTCTTTATTATTAAACCTGGATATATTACACACTAACTAACATGTTATTATATTATGAACAAATATGGTATTAGAGGACCAGAATTACAGTGGGTATCTAGCTATTTGAAAGATAGGAAACAGTTTTTAAAAAGGCGTTCAATACAGAAACAACTGGACTTTATTTGTAACAGAAGACGTTTCGCTCTTCATCCGAGGAGCTTTCTCAATTCAAAGAGCAGAGAGTGAGGGAGCAAGGTTTTAAAGGCTGAGATAAGATACAACATACCTATGTAAATTGACATAAATTGACATAAATTGACAACATACAAGGTATGTTGTATCTTATCTCAGCCTTTAAAACCTTGCTCCCTCACTCTCTGCTCTTTGAATTGAGAAAGCTCCTCGGATGAGAAGCGAAACGTCTTCTGTTACAAATAAAGTCCAGTTGTTTCTGTATTTAACGCCTTTTTTTTTATTTTATCATGTCCTGGATGACTGAGAATCTTCACCAGCATAGGAAACAGTTTGTACAGATAAATGATGTAAGATCTGACCTCTGTAATATCACATGTGGAGTTCCTCAAGGCTCTGTACTTGGACCAAAGCTATTTATTTTATATGTGAATGACTTGGTAAATGTGTCAGGACTCCTTAAATGTGTCCTTTTTGCAGATGATACCACATTTTTTGTTTGGGTAAATATATAGAACAGATGTTGGAGTTGATAAAGACAGAATTAGTCAAAATACAAACTTGGTTTAAACTCAATAAATTATCATTAAATCTAGATAAAAACTAATTACATGATATTCAGTAATAAAAAGAAAACTGTTGATATTCCATTTAAAATTGAGGGTGTTGAGATTTGTAGAGTGAGTGAGGTGAAGTTTTTGGGTGTTATTATTAATGACATATGCTGGTGAAGATTCTCAGTCATCCAGGACATGATAAAATCAGAACAAGCGTTCAATACAAAAACAACTGGACTTTATTTTTCTGTTACAAATAAAGTCCAGTTGTTTTGTATTGAACGCTTGTTCTGATATTATTCATGACAAACTGACATGGAAACAACACATAAATTCTGTAAGAATAAAAATAGCTAAATCGATTGCAGTACAGTACAAAGTCAGAGACTTATTGAATGATAAAGTTCTGTATTTGTTATACAACACAATTATTGTTCCACACTTAATCTATTGTATTGATGTTTGGGGGAAAGTGTGTAAAACAATTACTAAGCCTATTTTTGTTTTACAGAAAAGAGTTGTAAGAATTATCACCAGAAAGCATTACCATCATCCATCAAGTACATTATTTTATCAACTGAAGCTATTGAAGTTCCATGATTTGGTAAACTATAATATTTTATCAGTTATGTATAGGGCTCAGAATAACGCATTACCCTTAAATATCCAAATGCATTTTGTTAAAAGACAAAGTTGTTATAATCTTAAGGGGACAGAGGTATTTGTAAAACCAAAATTCAGAACTAGTTTGAAGGGACGTTCTACCTCAATCCAGGGAATTGGATTATGGAATGGCTTGGAGAATGTAGTTAAAAATGCCAAGTCAATGTTTACATTTAAGAAAATGATCAAAATGAATTTGTTAAAAAAAATATATGAAGTAGTTTAATGTGTATTGTATTAGTTAGAAAAATTAAAAAGAGTTATTCATTTTGTTCTGTTACTGGAAGATTATTATTGTTTGAACTGATTGTTTGAAAAAAGGGGCAGATATAATAAGATTTATTTTTCTTTCTGCTACCTTTCATTTTTTATATTTGTATGTTATCGTTTCTGGGATTGTTTTGTATTGTATTTTTTTTAAATGAACAAATTTTATGAATTAAAAATAAATAAATAAATTAGTTTAGACTTAAATCAGCCACATTAAAGGAAGTAAACAGTGGTGGCTAATGACAGAAGTAGTTTGTATTGTCACATCGGTTTGTTTATGGGGCCTGGAAGCTGATTCTGAGTATCAGAGCATCTGCTGAGTGGACAGATAACGTTGATCTCATGGTTCAGTAAATGAAGAAGTTACATACAGTGGTGGTGGGGGGGTGAGAGCCTTTCTGCGTAAATGGAGTGAAGACATCAACTTCCTCGAGCATGGATGAAGTTATGTTAATGTGAAGGTGAGGTCATTTGAACAGTCGTGATGGTAAATAAGTGAGTTTTTTTTTTATGTGTGTGTGTGTGTGTTTTAGACAACAGAAGTCACCTTATCATCCGGCTCACTGCTGAGAAACTCACAAATGAGAAACATAAGGATGACACTTTATTTCAATCATGAATCATATTTATTCTAAGTATGGTTTCATATTGAACGTTGTCAGCACACGCATTGAAAAACAGCCTGAACAGCTGATGCTGATGAGAAAAGCAAGTGTTTTTGTGAGCCATAACAGAAACAACTCGAGCTTTAAAGCACAAAACCAAACCTCGTCACTAAAGTAAGACATTTATTCTTGACTGCATGGTGACAACTTAAACCCTTGAGCCATGAGACGCATTCATCCATTCGTGCACGGAAATAAACGTAACCTTGATTCTTCAAAGTTGACTGTTTTTATTTAAGTTGCTCCCCCTGGGCTCGTGTTTCTTTGCCTGACGTCGCGCCTGTTTTAGAATATTGCGTTGAAATGCGTCGTACTGACGAGGTCGCTCAGTTTAGATTAGAAATGAGAGGCGGTACAAATATAAAACCGCCATTTGTTGGACTTGTTTAAAAATGTAACCGTGGTGTTTATTTTTAGACAGAGAAGGGGCCGAGCTCACCCTTGGCCTCTTCCAGGTCAGTCCCAGTGGGGGGCACCTCTTGTAAAAAAGGGATTGGTCGGTAGCGGGGAACAGAGGATCCTTGAAGAGCGCGCCTCGACGCAGGCAGGCCCGCCTCAGCTTGGCAAAGTTCTGACCCTGAAAATCTGTTGTTCGTTCCAGCATTTTGAACCGGACACCTGAAGTAAGATAAAGGAGGTAAACAATGAATGACACATACAAAGATACATACAGACACATACAGTTTGACAAACTTCACAAAAGACCTCACTAGGGATGCACCGATCCACATTTCTCACTTCCGATCCGATACCGATACTTGTTAACTCAGTATCGACCGATACCGATACTTTCCCGATCCGATACTGTTCAGGTATTTGACTCTGTATAATGAAACTTTTGCACCCAAACTATTCATTTTAACATTGTGTGAGATAAACCCAATGAAGACACTCTTAAGCCTTACAATAGGGAACCCACTTATTGTAAGGCTTAAGAGTGTCTTCATTGGGTTTATCTCACACAATGTTAAAAAGGGCAGTCACAGATTGTGATTGAACACAAGTGCTCTTTGAAGCTGGATCAGAAAAGTATCGGCAGGTTTGATCCGATACCCGATACTTAAATAATGCTGGTATCGGATACCGATACCGATACTGGATCGGATCTGCCCCATCCCTAGACCTCACATATAGCAGCTGTTTACTTCAGCTTTAATGTGCTGGTGAAGATTCTCAGTCATCCAGGACATGATAAAATCAGAACAAGCGTTCAATACAAGGATAGGTTGCGGTCGACAACAACATCAAGTTCACCAGACAGGATGCAAACGACAACAAGCTGCCTTTTTTGGACTGTTTGGTCCACATGGAAAAAGAGGACAGCCTCAACATTGAAGTTTACAGAAAACCAACCCACACAGACCAGTATCTTCTGTTTGACTCTCACCATCCACTTGAACACAAACTTTCTGTCATCAGAACTTTACAGCGTTGGGCCGATCACATCCCCACAAAGACAGAAGAGAAGGAAAAGGAACAGATACACATCAAAAAATCTCTTCAAACATGTTGATATCCTTTGTCAAGTCAGCGAGGAAATTTACAAAACACACTAATAAACAGAAAAAGGAGAACAGACGAAAAAACATTGTCATCCCTTATGTGGCTGGACTATCAGAGAATTTCAGAAGGATTTTCAACAAACTGAAGGATTTTCAACAACATCCCAGTACATTTCAAACCCAGCAGGACTCTCAGACAGAGGCTGGTGCACCCTAAAGACAAAACACCCACACACAAACAGAGTGGTGTAGTTTATGCGGTCCAGTGCAGCGAGGACTGTCCAGACCTCTACATTGGGGAAACTAAACAGCCGATTCATAGACGAATGTCCCAACACAGGAGAGCCACCTCCTCTGGACAAAACTCAGCTGTTCATCTCCACCTCACGGACAAGGGACACTCATTTGAGGACGAAAATGTGCACATTTTGGACAGAGAACACAGATGTTTGAGAGGGGTGTGAAAGAAGTTGTTTATGTAAAAAAAGAAAGGCCTTCTCATGGGCATAGCCAGGATTTTATGAGGGGCAGTTCGTTTAAAGGAAAGGTGGACCTTAAAAAAGCAACACGCCTCGGTGGTTCACTGTAAATGCGTCGGGTTGCCACTCCAAACTTCATCTTGACTCGGGTTCGATTCCCACTTGATTGAACTTATTTTACGTTTGTCTTTTATTGGATAAAAAAAGGAGTTTGTGTTATGCCTGTGGTTAACACAAACTCCTTTTTTTCACTTGTTTTTAAGTCAAAATATCAGCTTGCAATATCATTTCATGCATTTTGCCATTAAACAGTAAATGATTCTTTGAGAAAGTAATCAAAATAATTAAAGCTTGTATATGAATCTATGGCTGTTTATGTGTCAGCTTGGATTCCATCCCTTGATTTTCTTCCACCACATGGAAGTTGGGTCACAAAGGTATTCCTTCTCTCCAGACACACTCTCCAGCTTCTCCTGGAGATCCCAAGGCATCCCAAGGACAGAAGGGATATTCAATTTAAGCAGCAGGTTCTGGGTCTCCTCCTGGGCAAATCATGAACTTTGTCAGCTATGTCAGCTCCTTTTTCACCACAAAAGACCAGGACAATGCCTTCATTACAGCGGATAAGACCACAATCTGTCAGACCATCTGCCACTCCACTTCCAGGTACGGTACTTAAACTTAGCTTGAAGCAAAGACTCAACCACAACTCATTAAGACGACACGATGCCACCATTTTCATTTTGGATCATTTATGTTAAAAAGAGGACTATTGCAAACGTTTGTGTTTTGTACACTGAACTTAAACTAAATTTAAAAATGTATTCATCGCAATACAATCAAGCATAAACGCAACCACTATGGGATTTTAGATGAGTTGACTCAGTTCAGTCTAGTAAAACTGTATAAAAATGATGTGTGCATGCATGTCTTAATTAAATCTTATTCAAGAACTCCTCAGAAGTTGTTAAATGTTGGCTCCCGTTGTGGTTGGGGTTCCTGCAGGCCTGTGCGGTCACAGTGGTAACATCCAATGTTTTAGTCATCAGTCATATGAACTGCTGGCCTCAGTGAGTCAGCATCTTGTGTGCATCTGAGCGTCAGTTGGTGTGTGTGTGTGTGTGTGTGTGTGTGTGTGTGTTGGCTCAAATCGCTTACTGCCTTGAGGATAAAATTCAGCTCATGCAGGTGCTGCTGCCTGCAGATACCACACAGGTCAGTCTGATTAATTTTCAGTTGAAGATTGTTTTCTGATTTGTGTTGGAGAAAAACAGAAAGAGGCAATAAGTTGCACATCTAGCTGCAAGTACATGGAATAGTTTGGTCAACGCTACTGAATTAATGTAGATGTGCCTCAACTATTTTTATGCAAGTTTTTGCTGTTTCTACTACTTCTAGATAGAAGTTAATAGTAGTCATTTCACTCAGCTTGTAACTGGTGCCTTGCAAAAAATGTACAGGTAGTCCTCGGGTTACGACGGTCTCGAGTTATGACGTTTCGTGGTTACGACGCATCTCCCAATAAAAAAATTTAAAAAACTATGCAGTTTTACATCGTAAACGGAATGCGGAAAACGGCGGATGGACCGGTTTTACGTCGTAAACGTAGCGGCGGAGGAATACTGCACTGTACTCTCTAAAAAAGCTAAGTCTGGTCCTCTGGACATTCAAAAAGCAAAACAACACTGTACTGTGAACACGGTTTTACGTCGTAAACGGAATACGGAATACGGCAGATGGACCAGTTTTACGTCGTAAAAGTAGCGGCGGAGGAACACACTGCACTGTAGTACGCGGTTTTACGTCATAAACGTAAAGCAGCGGTGGAAAATATTGTACTTTACGCGGTGGAGCGGCGGAAAATATTGTACTGTACGCGGTGCAGCGGCAGAGGAATCCTGTACTGTACTGTGAACGCGGTTTTGTGTCGTTAACGGAATACAGGTACAGCGGATGGACCGAGGAGAACGGCGTCAACAGCTAGTACAGTAGGCCAGAGGTGGGGACTCGAGTCACATGACTTGGACTCGAGTCAGACTCGAGTCATTAAAATCACGACTTGAGACTTGACTTGAAAAAATGCTGAAAGACTCGGACTTGACTTAGACTTGCACGCCATTGACTTGGGACTTGACTTGACTTGAAGCTTTTTACTTGAAAAGACTTGATATTTTAGTCAAGTCAAAATTTTAAAACACGTTATAAAGTGGCCGCATTAATTATTTTCACTCATTCCGTATTAACAGTCAGGCGCATTAACAGTCAGGCGCAGACCGGGCACCCCACACTCCGTATGTTATGTGTGTGTGCGTAGCTTTGAAAAAAACAACGCAAGCTACAGCTGAGGAAGTAAGCGCTCCGACCAATATGCTTCCACAAGTAGTTTCTTTTGGGTACACAAGTTATGAGCATTCAAATAAAAAACGAACAGCTACGTGTAAAACATGCAATAAGAAAATATCGGATGGAGATTCCACGACGTCCAACTTTGTCCGGCATTTGAAGCTTCACAAAGAGCGGTAAGTAGCACTTTTCTTTTGTTGTGAGATAGTTGACTTTAGCTAACAGCTAACTTCGTGTTAGCATGTGTACTCCGGGCTACGTGTTAGCTCAGGAAGCCGGTGGATAGTGAACTGTTTTGTCTGTTATAACTTTTCAAATGGCGGCGTGACGGTCGCATGTTGCACAGAACCCAACAACATGTTTTTATCAATACTGATATGTGAAATTGGCTGTAGATTTAACCCCACTTGGCCAGACAAATATTTATTATACCATCACATCCAAATTCAAAACCACTCCACTTTATTTGCAATGTTTTTGAGTTTTGCATGTGGTTTATTTTTTTAAAACAGACCAAATACAGTGACTGTCGCAATTAAATTTTGTGTTTAGAATATCTGGCCTATATTTACGGAGGACTGAAACTAACATACGGTACTTAGAAATAAAAGCAGCAAAATAAATTCACCAGACCTTCCTGATTTTACTTGTGATACACTTCTTATATACAGTACTTGTTTCATTTTTTGAAAACTATGATTGTTTTAGTGTTAATGTTTATTTATGATTAGTAAGAGTAACTTAAAGGTGAAGTCTGCAGTTTCTGTAGAACATCAGCACTTAGAAAAAATTTCAACAAGCAAAGCATTCTGATCCCTCCCCCTCAGAGCCATATATGGCTCTGCCCCCTTGTGGTCTGTTGAAATTCAAATTCAAGCTCTGTTTTTATTGGCTGATTCAAATTCAAGCTCGGTTTTTATTGGCTGGTTACAAACTTTGTTTTTATTGGCTGGAAAATGGCGGGTCACTTTTTCTTTTTAGAAATGCTTATTTACCACCTGGAGAAGCAAGGGGACAATTTTTTTAAAGTTTTTTTCAGAGATTACCTCTCTAACATCAATCTAGTGACAGAGTGAAGAAATATGTTAAAAATATATTGTTAGAAAAGTTACATATAGCAGCTTTAAGTCAAATGTAATTCATGAATGGCTGTAATTTATTTTCTGACATTTGTTTACTTCTGACAGATTTGAAGAATACCAGATGAACAAGAGGATCACAAATGAACCTCAACAGCCTTCCATATCACAATTTCTGGACACTCGTGCTGGGCAGTACAGTATGACTCATCCACAGCAGAAAGCCATCACCAATGCCTTACTATGTGATTTGATCGTTGGCTGCAATCTGCCCCTGTCTATTTTGGAAAACAAGAGTTTTCGGCACTTTCTGACAGTAGTCGACAGCAAATACAGCCCAATATTTTTATACGTTGTGTTCAGCTGCACATGTTCTATCATTTGAGATAAATACAGATTTTAAAAATAACAAATGGTCTATTATTTACATTTTATGTATAATTGCAAATGTTAAAAAAAGGGGGGGGGGGAGAGAACGACTCGAAATGACTTGAAATTAAAAGTTCCTGACTTGAGACTTGACTCGACTTTTGCCTGTCTTGACTTGAGACTTGACTTGACTTGGACCGTCTTGACTTGAGACTTGACTTGACTTGCAACACAGTGACTTGGTCCCACCTCTGCAGTAGGCCATTAGCTCTTTTTTCCCTTCATTATGGCTCCCAAACGTATGCATTTTTTGATAATTACGTAGGGTACTGTGTTAGGATAGGCTAAGTGCTTGGTAATACTTATAAGCATCTTGATAGCAGTTTATCTGTTTTAACTGTGCTCTATAAATAAAGATGACTTGACTTGACTTGACTTAATACAGTACTGTACATGTATATGGTGCAGTATGTACGTATATTCCCGACTTACGTCGAAAATCGGTTTACGACGCTGCGTAGGAACGGATCTATGTCTTAAGTCCAGGACTACCTGTATTTATTTTCCGTCTGTCTTTCTTTTTTGTGTTTTTATTTTTTTATTTGCTGTTAGGTTAGATTTATGCACCAAAAACCAATCTTATTGGCTTGGCTTTGCTACCAAAGATTCAGACTTGGGACAAGGGTTTAGGGTTGGTGACCGGCAGCGGCTGCAGGTCGGTGACTGGTCAGGGATTGGAGTAGGAGGTTGTTTGTTAATTCTTCAGCTTCTCTTTTCCTCCAAACTGGTGGTGCATCTAGGTTTCCACTGACAGACACCTTGTAGCAGAGGTCTGCAACCTTTACAATCAAAAGAGCCATTTCTGCCCCGTTGTTCACTAAATTAAACGTGTCCGGAGCCACAAAACCTGCTACAACTGGGATTCTCAACTGGTGGCCCACAGACCACTTTGAGTTGGTCGGAGAACAATTTTCTGACCAGCATGGTTGTTGGGTAGGGTAGTTTTCTGGCTATTGTAAAGCTGAAAATATCTAATGATTTGTTGATATTTTCAGATTTGAAGACAAGAAAAAAAAAGAAAGACAAGATTTTTGTAAAGAAGGAAAAATAAAATGTTCTTTCCCAATTAAAAAAAATATATATACCGGTACATATAACAATGAACTATGCCAGTCTATAGGTAAATTACTTTAATTGTGGAAAAATTAAATATCCTACTCTGAATAAATAAAGTCTGTTTTACTCCTTCTGTTAGTTCTAGTATTCACATATTCGCAAGGAAGTGACAGAAAAACTAGCCCTTTTTGTTCTTATAAGAACCAATAAAATCCAGTTTAAAGTTGGTTTTGATCAAAGCTTGAAAGAGCCGCTGCTGAGGGACCAAAGAGCTGCATGTGGCTCCAGAGCCATGCAGACCCCTGCCTTGTGGGAAGTGTAGCACCAGCTTGCTCTATCAGCTGCCAGGGAAGACCAGGTGTGAGTGCCAATGTGGCGAGTAGGCAGAAGGATCTTGGAGGTTCTTGTACCTCTTCTTTGAGACACTTCTATTGAGATGCCAAGTGGACAGTTCAAGGTAGAGCACGACCTTAGTCAGGCAGAGGTCTTGCATTCTGGACACACGTCCTGCCTAGGCGCAGGGCCTTGATGTTCTAAACAAAACCAACCAACAAGACAAACTAACAAGAACCAAACAAACAAAACCAAAGAAGAAGAATATCCTTATTCATGCTTAATAATCCAGGTAGAACCAGGGAGCACAAGCCAGTGTATCTCTTGTGCCGGTCCCAAGCCCGGGTAAATGGTGAGGGTTGTGTCAGGAATGACATCCAATGTAAAACACTTTTGCCAAAACCCTAATGCGAGTTCATCAAAGCAAAACCATATCGGATCGGTCGAGGCCCGGGTTGACAACGACCGCCACAGATGCTGTTGACAAACTGGGTGCCGGCGGAAATTGTGCTACTGTTAGTCAAAGACCATGAGGAGGGAAACGCGTCAGAAGACAGAGGGAGAGGAGGAAAGTGAAGAATGTAGGACTGAGGGTTGCAACTCTAAATGTGGGGACAATGACAGGCAAAGGTAGAGAGCTGGCTGACATGATGCAGAGAAGAAAGGTGGATGTTTTATGTGTCCAAGAGACCAAGTGGAAGGGCAGCAAGGCTCACAGTATTGGAGCAGGGTTCAAACTGTTTTACCATGGTGTGGATAGAAAGAGAAATGGAGTAGGAGTGGTCCTGAAGGAGGAGCTGGCAAAGAATGTAGTAGAGGTGAAATGAGGTAGAAGTTGGTTTACCAAACTATTAACTTTTTTGTTTATTGACTTTATTCTATTTTTACTTATTTTACTATTACAGTACTTGTACTATTATGATTGATAATATTTACTTTATTCTTTTATCACTTTGATAAAGAGCTTATTCTCAACCAGTCTTTTGGGAGAGGGGGGTAGCGAGGGATTGGGGGGTCTCAGATTGGCTAAGAAGTAAGAAGGGGGGTCTTTGAGGAAAATAAGTTGGGAACCACTGCTTTCTTATTATTATTTCGGCTTTTCCCTTTTCAGGGGTCACCACAGCGAGTCATCCTCCTCCACCTCACTCTGTCCTCTGCATCCTCTGTCCTCACTCCAACTACCTCCATGTCCTCTCTAACTGCATCCATATATCTCCTCTTTGGCCTCCCTCTTTGTCTTTTTCCTGGCAGCTGCATTTCTAACATCCTTCTACCAATATACCCACTGTCCCTCCTCTGGACATGTCCAAACCATCTCAGTCTGGCCTCCCTAACTTTATCTCCCAGTTGTTCAACATGTGCTGTACCTCTGATGATCTCATTCCTGATCTTATCCATCCTTGTCACTCCTAAGGAGAACCTCAGCA
The DNA here is from genome assembly GCA_038048925.1 of Garcialebias charrua. Lineage (NCBI taxonomy): Eukaryota > Metazoa > Chordata > Actinopteri > Cyprinodontiformes > Rivulidae > Garcialebias > Garcialebias charrua. The sequence goes on from JBBPBX010089159.1 coordinate 13,059, forward strand.
TCTTCATTTCTGCCACTTCCAGTTCTTTCTCCTGTCTTTTTGTCAATGACACTGTCTCCAGACCATACAACATAGCTGGTCTCACCACTGTCTTGTAAACTTTTCCTTTGACCTTTGCTGACACCTTTTTGTCACAAATCACTCCTGAAACTTTTCTCCATCCACTCCATCCTGCCTGGACTCTCTTTTTCACCTCTTTACCACATTCCCCATTTCCCTGGACAGTGGACCCCAAGTACTTGAAGTCCTGCACCTTTGTGACCTCTGCTCCTTGTAGCCTCACTGTTCCACTGGCCTCCCTCTCATTCACACACATGTACTCTGTCTTACTACGACTGACTTTCATTCCTCTTCTTTCAAGAGCATACCTCCACCTCTCCAAGTTCTCTTCCACTTGTTCCCTGTTCTCACCACAGATCACAATGTCATCTGCAAACATCATAGTCCATGGGGATTCCTGCCTGACCTCATCTGTTAGTCGGTCCATCACCAGAGCAAACAAGAAGGGGCTCAGAGCCGATCCTTGATGCAATCCCACCTCCACCTTGAAGCTATCTGTCACTCCCACAGCACATCTCACCACTGTCCTGCTGTCTTCATACATGTCCTGTACCAGTCTAACATACTTTTCTGCCACTCCAGATTTCCTCATGCAATACCACACCTCTTCTCTTGGTACCCTGTCATATGCTTTTTCTAAATCCACAAACACACAATGGAGTTCTTTCTGACCCTCTCTGTACTTCTCTATCAACATCCTCAAAGCAAAGATGGCATCTGTGGTGCTCTTTCTTGGCATGAAACCATACTGCTGCTCACAGATAGTCACATCTTGTCTAAGTCTTGCTTCCACAACTCTCTCCCAGATCTTCATTGTGTGGCTCATCAACTTAATTCCCCTGTAGTTGCTACAACTCTGTACATCACCCTTGTTCTTAAAAATGGGAACCAGCACACTTCTTCTCCATTCTTCAGGCATTTTCTCACCCTCAAATATTCCATTAAATATTTGAGTCAAAAACCTCACTGCCATCTCTCCAAGACATTTCCAAACCTCCACTGGTATGTCATCAGGTCCTACTGCCTTCCCCTTCTTCATTCTTTTCAGAGCTTTCCGGACTTCACCCTCACTAATCTTTCCCACTTCCTGGTCCACAGTTTCTAGTACCTCCACTCTTCTTTCTCTTTCATTCTCTTCATTCATTAGCTCCTCAAAGTAATCCTTCCTGCTGAGGACAAAAAAAAAAGATTATTCAGCGATGCAAAATAATTAAGATGAAGCAAAAAGGTGCATTAG
>JBBPBX010089160.1:0-14355 GCA_038048925.1 Garcialebias charrua
AATATATTTAAACAGTAGTATTGAATGAAAACAGTAGTAATAAATGTAAACAGTGAATGTAAACAGTATCAGCATGCCAGCATGAGATCTGAGATTGCTGGACATTTGATGACAGAATGATTATTGAAATTGGAAAAAGCCCAGTATCTATCCCATCCAAATTTTCCATTTCCTTCTCAAAACTTCTTCTTTAACATCCTTGCGGCTCTCGAGACAGTCACAAGTGTCAAAAGTTTGAAAATTTCTGACAAGAATGTCAACAATAACAAAACACAACAGTGGTGGGTCTCATCAGCAACAACGATGAGACGGACTACAGGAACGAGGTGAGCCGCCTGGCCTTGTGGTGCGGACACAACAATCTCACTCTCAACGTGGAGAAGACAAAGGAGATTGTTGTGGACTTCAGGAAGAGGGATGCCCAACATGCCCCTCTGACCATCAACAGCACCGCAGTGGAGAGAGTAGACAGCACCAAGTTCCTGGGAGTGCATGTCTCAGAGGACCTGTCCTGGAGCAGGAACACTGCATCACTGGCAAAGAAGGCTCACCAGCGTCTCTACTTTCTCCGCAAGCTGAAAAGGGCTGGAGCTTCAACCCCCATCATGAGCACCTTCTACAGAGGTGCCATAGAAAGTGTCCTGACCAGCTGCATCACTGTGTGGTTTGGTGCATGTACTGCATCCTGCCGCAAGAGCCTCCAGCGCATTGTGAGAGCAGCTGAGAAGATCGTGGGCACCTCCTTGCCCTCACTGCAGGACTTACACAGCAAACGCCTCACTCGGAAAGCCCACTGCATGGCAGGTGATCCCACACACCCACTACACAGCTGCTTCAGACTGCTGCCATCAGGAAGGAGACTGAGGAGTCTCCAGGCTCGAACCAGCAGACTGAGAGACAGCTCTGTTCATCAGGCAGTCAGGATGCTAAACACTCTGCCTGCTCTGCCCCCCCTCCCATTTGAACTGCCTTAACACTAAAACTTTCTCACACATTACCACACAACACAAAGATTTTAACACTGGACTCTGTGTCATCAAACGGGTTATTCACTAAACTCTCGGTCATGTGCTCATACAGTTTGCACTACTTCTCATACTTGCACTAATGTTTGTATTACATCACTGCCTATAATCATAATACTGTTTACATTCTCTGTTTACATTTATTAATACTGTTTACTTTTATTACTACTGCTTACATGTAATTACTACTGTTTACATTTACACTACTCTAATATCTACACCACTGCTGATACATATACAGTGTGCTCTGAACGGTCTTATTTAGGGATGCCCAATGTGCCTTACTGCATATGCCACTTTTTGCCTCTATAACAACATCAACTACTACCTCATACATATACTGTGTACATTAACTCATACGCTGCTTTGCCACTTTGCAAATGTCAATGCTAGAAACCTTTAGTTTATTTTAGTTATACTTTTTATACTCTTTTTTTATACTAGTATGCAAAAAACTCAGGACAGTATTATGTTCATTAAATGTTTAATGTTTTAGCTTTAGAGTTGGTGTAAATTTTATGTTCATTAAATGTTTAATGTTTTAGTTTTAGAGTTGGTGTAAATTTTCATACTCTTATACCACTATGCAAAAACTCAGGACAGTGTTAGTTTTACTATTTTATGCTTATGTCTATTATTATATGTTTCAGTGTTTCAATGTTTAGATGTTTACTGTTGCACCGAGGGACTGAGAGAAACGCAATTTCGGTCCTGTGTATGTCCTGTACAGTACATATTGCAGATCTGACAATAAAGTTGACTTTGACTTTGACTTTGATATGAATACCATGCAACAGTGACAAGATAGTTTTGTGTATTCCTGGCAAATACAACACATTTTTTCCCATGAATTTGACATTTGGCAACATCCATGCAAAAAAATCTCAATTCAGTAGGATTTCAAGCAAAACTTTTTTTTCTTCAAAACTTTGCATCTAACTAGTCACCAACAGTTGTAGACCATAATGTCTTTAGCCTTTTGTTTCTTGCTTCATTGATCCACCATTCTTCATTTTTTCTACACCTTTTAGCATTGCCCTACCTTTTTGTCCCACTGCTTGCTATTTGTCTACAACACACTATTGCACTCACTCCTTCTTTTATCCTGACATTATACTTATCCTTTTGTGTTAATGATATATTTAAAGGATTAACAATATGCACACAAGGCAGATTATGGTAGCCTTTTGGAAGGAGTGGTTTCTGCATGATGGAAAGTTTTCAGCTTGTTGGGAAAACTGCTGATAAAGAGAACTTGACAAAATGAGGAAAGGTACAAAGACAACAGGCAAAAAAAAGTCTTAAAAATGTAAAAAAATATGCAACAGAAACCATTTTTCTCTTTTGTGAATAAAAGATCACCGTGCATGACAGGCATTTATTTGATCATAGCAAATATCTAGCTTTTCCTTTGCAAAACTAAATTTTATTTAAATAATGTTACACTTGTTTACTATGCAAATTTACAAAGCACTGATTTTGAACGGGGCTGCATGATATAAGGAAAACGTGCAGTTGTGGTATTTTTCATCAACAGTGATGTCTGTTGCTATGAACCCACATTTCCCATACTCTATTCTCTCCCTTTTGTCTTCTCTATACATTCAGTGTAAATTGGATGTTAGCATTTAATCTGGAAGTTATCCATCTCGGGCAGTGATTGTTCATTTTGACTGTCCAAATATTAATTTGACAGATTCAGTGTAAATGCATAGTACACAGATTATAAATGTCTACAATTTATTGAAGTACAAGCAATCTTTGGTATCACACACATACCATATTTTTTATATAGTGTCTACATTGATATTGCAATAATGTGCTTTTATTCACCTGTTGAGAGGCAGATGTAATATGGTATAGTTCCCATCCTTACATAGATATATGTGTAAACTTTCTTTTGTCATGCCCATAATTATTGATCTCGTCAAGATAATTTAACAAAACTATACACATACGCATAATCACTAGAAAAAGTGTAGCATACATTTTTCATCACTGTAACTTCAAGTTTACAAATCAAGGTCAAAGTTTATACATGTACACAGTCTTTGCTTGTCTGGTATTGCTATATATGCTGTATTGTTGTCCAAAGGTTTGTTAACAGGCATATGATCTGCTGTGTGCAGCACTCTTGTTTACGGTACATATTATGCAGTTGTACTTTGTATTTCTTAAAATATATATTTAGTCAAAGTCAGTCGTACTTTGTAATGTTTAAATAAATATACAAATGTATCCAGGTGCAACTTATCTTTGATTGCATGCCTGTACTGCATAGGGATGTGATGCAGCATGGAAGTACCAAACTTCTACTTCTGCCACTGACACAACGCTGTGCTACAGGGACAGAGTGGAAACATGCAAGGAGAACTAGGTGAAAAGCTGATCATTTTCCAAATGCTCATTTTTAACCAGCTTGTTTTGGGCACAGTGTGCCAGAGCTGACGAGCTGAACAGACTTTTTGACACAATGGTGTCATCGTCGACGCTGTGATGTTCAGCTCAGACAAGCAAAAGCGTTGCACCTGCTGGCAACATGCAAACACAAACAGAATGCCTTCAAAACTGAAAACTGAGTGGCAATTAGCTTGTTTGGGAGCGCTGCACATCTTAGTGAGTCATTTGCCTTGCATTGTTTCATTAAAGAGGCTTTCAGAAACACAGCATATGGTATCTACTGGAATCTGAAACATGAATGGCTGCCATCTCATTTAGAATGAATGATGGTTGTCTTTGTTTTACTTATTTAACTTTTGAACTGTGATTCTATTCTTATTAAACATTGGTTAACAATCAATGGCTCAAAGTCAGTTAGCAACTCAACTGGTAGTTTCCCAGAACGTGTTTGTCCAGTTTGGCATTTTTCAGCTGATTGAAAAAGACTTCTGGACAGAAGTCGAAACATTTTCTGCAACAAATAAAGTCCAGTTGATCCTGTATTGAACGCCTTTTTTGTTTTCAGCTGATTGTTCTGTCATTATTGGACGCAACTTTACAGCTTGACTTACAACTCACATTAAACTTCTATCTATCTACCTATCTATCTTCGTTTAACGTCCGTTTTCCCGATTCCGGGATATTCTTGTCTTTATATAAACTTGGGATATTCATTTACTGTAGTTTTAATTGCAAACATCTATATACGTGTTTGTCTGTTAGCAAAATACCTCATGAACAATAGGAGATATTTTAATGAAACTCTCAAGGAGTCACTGGATACACATCTACATCTGAATAACTTTAAGAATCAACTTGAGTGAAGATGGCTGCTGCAGCCAATTAACTTTTGCAAACACAAAGACAATTGTAGTAGTCACCAAAGTTCATGCGAAATAATCCAGGTATAAAATCTAACAATGTTCAGTCAGATCATCTGGACAGTTTATTTTTTGTGCTGAGATGCTTCGTCTGTCATTCAACGGACTTCTTCAATCTGAGGAACCACCAAACAGAACTGGTTCTCCACAAACCACATACATACTCCATAGTGAGAGAAAAAAAAACAAGCCCTCTCCTCCGGGGCAAACCCTCGTCAACTCCTCTGAGACAGTCATGCCAAAGTGGTTCAAAACACCAAAGTTCATGCTCAAAAATCCAGATATAAAATCCAACAATGTTGTCAGCAAACTTTTTTCCCACTTATGGAGTATGCTTCTGTTTGGTGGTTCCTCAGACTGAAGAAGTCCATTGGATGATGGCCAAAACTTCTCAGCACAAAAAGAAACCATCCAGATGACCTGACTGAACATTGTTGGACTGTAACAGTCAGTTTTACAGTTGTTGACTTAACACTTTCTGTAGTAGAGGTGGAGAGTCCTCACCAACCTTTTCTCTGATCACTGACATACAACAATACATTGCGGCAATATGTTGAGGAAAAGGGAGGTAATTTAGATTTAAATGGATTATAAAGAAGGGGTAGCTGTGGCTGAGTGGTTAGAGGAGTCATCCTCCATTGGGAGAGTTGGGGGTTCGATTCCACCAGCAGTCACATGTTGAAGTGTCCCTGGGGAAGACACTGAACCCCTCAATGCCTCCAATGTGTGACCATTGACGTATGAATGCAATTTAAAGCCTGATAATTCTTTGTAGAGATATAGTAGAGTGCTGTATGAATGGGTAAATGAGGGCACATGTTGTGTTGTAAAGAGCTTTCAGTATCTTGACTAGACAGAAAGGTGCTACATGAATACAGTCCATTTACCATTTAAAGAGTGGGAAAAGAGTTGCAGTTTGTTTCCAGAAATACAGATATATGATCTGTGTTATGAGTCTAAACCCAACTGTGTTTTCAGTTAAAATATTAATTTATCACATCAAAGCTCATGTGGTGCAACACTGGAGAACTACGCTTGCTTTTAGTATTCAGTGTCAGGCCTGAAGTTAGCTCCCAGTGGTCATGCAATAAATATCCAACTAACTCTCTTCACTCCAGTCTATTTCCTTTATTGTTTGTGTGACATCATTATTTTACAGCCAATTACCAGTAATATACAGTTGGTTAAAATGGTCCCAGTATTCAATCACCATACTAAAAAAATAAGCTAAATTACTTATTGGACTTAAAATGGTTCTAAGTGCTCCCACTTGACTCCTGCTTTGTAGGGTGAGTATAGATATGTCCCATTTCTAGCTGCATCATAACATTCTGCTGGGTTTATGAGTTGAGCCAGTGTCTCTGTTGGTTACTGCTTAACGGAAGGTCATAAATGGCCGATTTATGTCTGGAGTGCATCCAGTAATGCTGATGCTCCTGTCAGAGAGTAGAGATACTGTCTGCTCTGACTCATATTTAATGGAAACGGTAAAGTCCACTACTCCGTGACCGCACTCACGCACTTTACAGCGTGTGCGCTTACTAAGAGTGGGAGTTAACATCCTCTTGCTGAAAAATATATTCTATGTCTTTTTTTTTTAGTTAAAAGCTGAAGATATAAATTCAATGGCATAATGTGACATAAAGATAAGGCTGTAAATTTGCTCCTTGGAAAAGCAGATTTTTCTCCACCAACTTTCAGCGTCTTACATCACATCCTGATCTAATTTAAGGTCTGAGTGCACAGAGCGAACCGCTGGTGCCAAAAGGAATTGTCCTAAGATGAAACTTAAGAACTTCATCTGCTTGCATTGTTCCAATGGTGTCTGCATTTTTGCTGAAATATATTAAAAAACTTGAAACTTGGATTACTTGAAGGAATGCAGATCGCACACTGCCTTTAATGCCAATGTTGGGCAGCCTGATGGATTAATGGTTAGCACTGTTGCCTCACAGCAAGAAGTTCCTGGGTTCAGTCCCCACTTTGGACCTGGGGTCTTTCTGAGTGGACTTTCCATGCCCCCGTCATGTTTGTGTTGGTTTTCTCCAGGTATTCTGGTTTCCTCCCACAGAACAAAAAACAGGCATGTTAGGCTGCCTTTAGGCCCAGGACTCCCTTGTGTCTGAGATCTATGGGATTTGCTATTTGAATCATGTAAAAAATTATGAAAAGTACTCAATTGATAATAAAATTATTTAAAAATAATAATAAATATAAATAATATATGATAAGGAACAGATCGAAGTTCACCATGCCGCCCATACAAATTCATGCTATACTGTAAAATGTTGTGTGATATGTTCACACTAAAATAACGTGTTGAGGATTAATCAGTTGCTACCACACCAAGTTTTAGCTCAATATTTGTAAAATTACAGATTTATAGCTATATATTTTTTAGCTGATGCAGCTTGGCTATGGTGGCCACCTTCAATGAAACTGACTCCAAAAGCTAATAAGTTGTAGATGCACGATACATTGTGGGAATTTCCCTGGTATTTGTTCAATGACAAATAAGAAAATGCAACAGACCAAAACATGGTCACCTCACTTGAAACTAAGTGCATGACTTCCAACACCCTCTTTCACATGAAAACTGCAACTTAGTTTATTATAACAAAACACCAGCTAATATACTGTAACACTAAATTGATTAGCACCTACTTTTTTTTTTCACCCGCACATTTGTTATCTGGCTTTACAAACCACCAATGTTAAGATATGGGCATTTTAATTGTGGGAGACATGTGGTTTATTAGTAGAGCTTCTTGGGTGGCCATGGCCATGTTTCTCTAAATCATTAAGCTAATTATACAAGCTAATTAATCAGTATGCTTGGCATGGGGCGGGGGTGAGCAGGCGCAGCTTTCTTTGTTGGCTTGCATAATGAAGGCAGGGCGTTTTCAGATGGGGAAACGAAGGAAGAGAAACTTTGATCTCCAAAGTAAATATGATTTTTGCATATCAAGTAAAGAAAATATGATATATACAAATGATAAATAAAATAGTTTGATTTGTTGAGCTTTGTAGAAACAGAACCGTGCCAAGGACAGTCTCCAAAAAATAATTGCATGTCTTTTTCACTCTGAGCATGACAAAGACACGAGATAAGTCCATTTTTTTTGTGTGTCGCTGTGACATTTGAAATGAGTATTTAGTGCTTTACTGTTTGTTTCATACTAAGTTACACAACCAGGGCTGGTAATATCCAGGTGTTTATCAAAACCAGCAGGCTCATTGGTTGGTGGACATGTATGTAAATCAAGTATGGTTGCTTTTATGCAGAGATTGGCAACTATGCTATGTTTTTGGTGGATTTTCAAAAAAAAATGGCTGACTTAAGGGTTAAACAAGTGTTGTTTTATTTTTTAAATGTATTTATTTATTTATTTTTGTGGCATTTATTAGGTGCTACAGAAGGTCACAGTTTCAACAGAGTGTACGGCATCTGCATAAGTTGTGCCATAGTCAAAGAACAGAATATATGGGGACTCTGGATATACATTCAGATTTGGACCAGCTTCCAGGAAGCTTTATGACCAGAAAGTGCACAAACCCCAGAGCCATACAACTGACGGGACCTTCATGAACCAAGTTTGCTTGATTACACAGAACAGAATCCACAACAAAAGGCAGTGGTCAAAATAAAACCTTCTTTGCTGGTATTCACAGGACCATTGGATTCACACGTACGCAATGTCATATGCTTTAAGTGATGGTGTGATCATGATCCAGCAATATGCCACAAAAATTTAGGAATCAATAACAGAATATAACGTTTCATTCACAATACGTAAAATATGTTTGCATGCTGCTGAAAGACCAAGTCACCTTTGTGTTTCTCTGTTAGCAAAATATTAATAAAGGAATCCAATGAAGCACTCAAAATAAAAACTGAGCAATTGTCAACTACATCATCAGCTCTATTCTGCTAAGCAGACTCACCAAACACAGAAATGGATGTATCCAGAGAAGTTTTACAAATGTTGCGCTCATATTTGCAGTGGTTGTAGCTTGGAGGCATCCTCAACATGTGCTCAAAGGGCACTAAGATCACTTTGGACCTTTGCTTAAAACTTTGACATTAATTGATGGAGTCAGCCCTGTTTGTCTGTTAGCAGATTATTGGGTGTACGTCTACTACTGATAAACTTTTCAGCTCAATAACTTTTACCATGGCCGCCACAGCCAACTGCCTTTAGAAAACACAAACATGTATACAAATGAATCCGGTTTACAGACATTGAGATACCATTTAAACTATAGTAGCTGTGGCTCATCTGCAAGACATACTTTGGTTGGCGTAAACAAGTACACCTATATATGTGTATAATTATTTATATCCTGCATTAGACTGTTCCATAACCATAACTTTACAGAACTGGAGAGAAACGTTGTTTTGACACTTAAAACTGGGAAGGCTGCAGGTATTGATCATATTCTGGATGGAAATATGAACAGGATTGCTCATCTTTTCCGCCTCTAAGCTCTAATAGGGAGCAGTAGTTCCAACAGAACAGTATGCAGACTGTCAGCATGTGTGGAGGAGGCTATTTATAGTAGTACTCATTATGCACGATGAAAAGTAACCTGCTCAAAATACAAAAGCATCGTAGCACACTCAAAAGGAGCTTCAGTGAGATCACAGCGATGTGTAGTATGTTTGTGTGTGTGTGTGTCAGATCACGTTTGTCTGTGTTTGGTAGAGAGAGGAAGACGTGATCCACTTAAAGCACAATAAATCCTGACCTCTTCACTTTCTTTTTCCTTGCAGGGGGGAATACGGAGGAGCTCTGCTTTTCTTTCACTCTGGTCTGAAGCAGCGGTCTGCGTTGTTTGTTTCAATATCTGGGTAAGATCCACATTTTTTTTAATATATTTTTTTATTCAATTCAAACTTTATTTATACAGGTTTAGTCTCACTGAGTCACGAGGACTCAGTTTCAACAGAGACCTATTTTAGACGGACAATATAAAAAAGACAGGTGGTGGGTCTTTTCGAGGACACCAACCTGTACGCCAATCACGCCAAGAGGTCACCATCATGCCCAAAGACATCCAGCTGGCCCGTTGGATTCGCAGGAAGGGGGCTTAGACTGACCCAGACCAGTCCTGACACCAACAACTTTGGATTGGTGCTGGACTCTGCAGATGGCTTTACTTAGAGCTTGTGTACTTGGTGACGACCTGGGTGCCCTCGGACATGGCGTGCTTGGCCAGCTCTCCAGGCAGTAGGAGGCGCATGGCGGCCTGGATCTCCCTTGAGTTAATGCTGGAGCATTTGTTGTAGTGAGCTAGGTGGGAGGCCTCAGAGGCAATGCGCTTAAAGATGTCGTTGACGAACAAGTTCATGATGCTCATGTACTTTGAGGAGATGCCAGTGTTGTAGGGTGTAGCTCTCCTTCCTGGTCTTTCTCTTCTTCTTTTCCTCCTTGTCGGCTCTGTTGCTCATTGCTTTCTTTGGCTCACTGCTTTTTTTTTTCTGTCAGTCTCACCTGCTGTGTGCTGTTGCTCCAACCCAGCCAGCAAAATTTCTACTGTCATCTGTGCAGCATGGTAAAAGTCCCAGACTGATTTCATCACCAGGGTCCAGAGGAAGCTCCGGTGGAGACGGCCTTGCTTTGTGCGGGAGCTGTACAGTTTCCCCAGAGTCACCACCTGTGGCTGCACCTCGAGCTGCTGTTTACTACACCGAGTTATTTTACATTATTAGTGTTTAGCTTATACAGTAGTCCCTCGCTACTTTGTGGTTCGTTTATCGCGGACTTAGCCTGGTTCAAACCAGACCCTGCTGTCCTTCACTTCGCTTCAGACAAGGGTCTGGCACCGCCCCATTGAAAAACGTTTCTTGCTGGAGGCGTGGCCTCTGCTGAGGAACAAAACCATTGGATCTGATTTTACCCAATCAACGTTTGCCCGTGACGTATGTTGCGCGACGGCTGGAACCGGAAATTGCGTACGTTGTAAACAAACATCCACCGACCGAACAAAATGGCTGTAAATGAATGCTGTAGACTTTGCGAGACAAATTTAAGAATCGCCGGAGTTATAACAAACAGCAAAATAATATTCGACAGTAAGACTGTTGATAATATATCATCTCAGCTGTCCAAGCTAGGTTTAATAATTGAAAACACACCGCAACGTTCAAACCGTGTCTGCCGTAAATGCTGCAGTATAATCACGAGGCTACAACACGATACAGAGGTTTTGCAGCAATGGAAAGTCAAAGAGACAACAACGGTTGTCGAGAGCTGTCTGGAGAAAGATGCCTCTTGCTCTACTGACAAAAGAGACCGGGAGCCTACACCATCTAAAACACCAAGAGCAGCTAAGAAGTCCAGGAGATCAACCGACTTGCCAGTGCCAAAGAGAAGCAGTAAAACAGAGGTATGTAAATTACATAAGAAATTGTTCGTCAACATCTTTTACGCTTATTTTGAGATATTTTAGCAAATATTATCAGTTAAGGACTAATCAGTAGTCATAGACCATGGCAAAATGAATGTGTGATTGGTCGGTTATAAAGAGTACCAAAACTGACACCGAAATAAAATCATAAACATAATTGGCCCAATAAATAAATACACATGAAATTATTTATGAACATACATAGATGTATGTATGAACACACACACATTAACATCATTACTATACATTTTTCCATTTTTCTTATAGATGCATTTACCGGTATGCATCTTTAAATGTCTTTATAGCTTTATAATAAATTTCATTCAATAATTTTTATTTTGTTGTGTTGTTTTTTTATATTTTTGCCTCTTCTTTTTTTCCTTTAAGTTAGTAATTTCTGCGTCATTATGCAGATGAGGAGGGTCTGTGTCCTAATGCATCAGTTTGGTTAGCATTACACTGAGTTTGATTAATGAGGCAGAAATACATGAGGTGGCATAGAAATAGTATATGTTAATTATACATATAAAGTTATAAATATATAATTTGTTGTAGCTATACAAATATAATAAATATGAAATGGTAATTGGAGCTTATTTATATAGCACTTTCTAGCCCCCTGTGAGGGGCCCCAAAGCGCTTTACAATACCAACCATCCACCCATTCATACACACATTCATACACCGGTTGCGGCAGACTGCCATGCAAGGCGCCTTTCCAGTCCTATTGGTAGCAACTTGGGGTTAAGTGTTTTGCCCAGGGACACAACGATACATGGTGTGGGGAACCGGGATTCAAACCTCCAACCTTCCGATCGGGGGACGACTGCCATTACCGCTACGCCACGGCCGCGTAAAGTAAATGAAAAAAAAAAAGTAAAGTTCCCTCGTAAAGTAAATGGTGCACTTTAAGTGTTCATATTTATTTATTTGGATATGTGTATTTTTCATCTTTTAAATTTAATTGGATGATTTCTGATCCTTTACATCTTTCTTCCCCAAGGAAAAGTAATAGAGCAAGATCATAGTAACAGCATTGAATGCATTCACATGTTATCTACATTATAATCTGTATTTCTAAGTGGCCCACATAAAGCTATTTTCTTCTTGAGGCCTAATTGTACATGTGCCATGGCTTGGTTACAATAAGCCAATAAGAGAGAAGGTCATGAAGCACAAACTAGGATATGAAGACTCTTCACTGCATTGAGCCCATAATGTAACTGTTACTGTATTTGGCATTGTTAATGTTAATTCTGAACCTAATGTACATTTTTAATCTAGCTATTTTCATGTAACACAACCTTTTTATTGATGTTTCAGATTACGATCACCTACGACAGTCACTGTAAGAGGTCACTGACATGCCAATCTGACATAGCTGGGATTGTGGAAAATTTGGCAAAGCAGAAGTTTGCCACAGCAGCCAATCTGATATCAAGACATAAAGAATTGATGGACCACTTACAAGCCAGTGTTTTGGAGGTTGTGGAGGCTGAATGTGTGGCCCTCTGTAACAAGGCAAACAATTTCATGCTGTGGAGAGCAAGTGGTCTGGACCTGCAAACATTTTCCTTTCAAGCGTTGCATGATGACCTGAAGCGGCTGTCCCCTTTCTTGTTCAGCATCATCTCCAAAGTTGCTAACAACTCTCTACCTCACATTTGTGCTGCAGCCTCGGTAGCCTTACGGGGAAGAGAACACTGTTTATCTGCCCTTGCATACTATGTGAATTCGGTGTTGCTCTATGGTGGAGCAAAAAAGGCAGCTTTCCAGCGACTGGCCAAGTTGGGCATCTGCACAACACACTCCAATGCAGTTGGAAAACAAAAAGAAATGGCCCAGTACTGCATGCGCCCGGTGATGTGTTTAAAAAAGGACTTGGAGTCATTCCACAAAAAGCAAAGCAAAGACCAGTTGTCATCAGGTTAGTTTGTGTAACCCATTTCTTATGTTAAATTTATGTAAAACTTTGTGTTAGACTTTTTAATTTTTTTATCCAAATGTAATTTTAACTTGAGTCATTTTGTTTTCCCTGAAGACATGGCACAAAGCTCCACCACAGAGACAACTGGGAAGTCTGCAAAGGAGTTTGATGCACCGGACGTCTTCTCATTTAGTACTCTGACTGACGAAGAGATGGCTGATTTGGGTGTAGCTCCATTGGCTGCCCCAGTACATCCAGCATCTAGTGCACCTCCTACATATTCAATCATATTTGACAATCTGGACTTTTACATTCAGACTCATCATCAGTCTATCACTCAAACCAACAAGTCCATACACTGGGTACACCACATGTGTGTCATCAACAGAGTGAACTCACTGCACATGGACAATGTGAAACCGGCAAATTCTTTGGTCGATTACGATCTTGGGCAGTCTCTTCCAGGACCAGATGTTCAAGCTAATATGCGCCGGGAATTTGTTGTGTTGGGAAGCCGTATCCTGACAACTTATCTTGATGCATTCAAGCAACTCTCAAATGTAGTTGTGCACCACATCCCTCACCAGTTCTCTGAAGAAATGGCCCGTCCTTCAACACATGTATGTTATAACACATTATCGGATCAAAATGATAAAATCATGGACTATATTGAAAATATGAAAGTTAAATGAAATGCATGCTGGATTGAGTCAAGTAATTATTATGCACACTAACATTTATTTTTATTTTTCAATTCATATTTATAGTACCCACTAGGACTTTTATTCAAGGATGAGACTCGCACCGCTGACTTAGTGGATGTTCTCCAGCATCTTCAGAGGGAGTAAGTAACAAGCAAGTTTATTAATTGTTTATTCATTTTTACAAACATAGGTTTCATTTATATGAAATAGGGTGTGTTCCAACTATAGGGGGATCACACTCTTAAGCCTCCCTGGTAAGGTCTATTCAGGGGTTCTGGAGAGGAGGGTCCGTCGGATAGTCAAACCTCGGATTCAGGAGGAGCAGTGTGGTTTTCGTCCTGGTCGTGGAACACTAGACCAGCTCTACACCCTCAGCAGGGTCCTGGAGGGTGCGTGGGAGTTTGCCCAACCAGTTTACATGTGCTTTGTGGACTTGGAAAAGGCATTCGACCGCGTCCCTCGGGGGGTTCTGTGGGGGGTACTCCGGGAGTATGGGGTACCAGGCCCTTTGATACGGGCTGTTAGGTCCCTGTACGACCGGTGTCAGAGCTTGGTCCGCATCGCTGGCAGTAAGTCAGGCTCGTTTCCAGTGAGAGTTGGACTCCGCCAAGGTTGCCCTTTGTCACCGATTCTGTTCATAACTTTTATGGACAGAATTTCTAGGCGCAGCCAAGGTGTTGAGAGGATCCGTTTTGGTGGCCTTAGAATCGCTTCTCTGTTTTTTGCAGATGATGTGGTCCTATTGGCTTCATCAGATCGTGATCTACAGCTTTCGCTGGAGCGGTTTGCAGCTGAATGTGATGCGGCCGGGATGAGGATCAGTTCCTCCAAATCCGAGGCCATGGTCTTGAGCCGGAAAAGGGTAGCATGCCCTCTCCGGGTCGGGGAGGAGGTCCTGCCCCAAGTGGAGGAGTTTAAGTATCTCGGGGTCTTGTTCACGAATGAGGGAAAACTGGAGCGTGAGATCG
>JBBPBX010089162.1:0-14354 GCA_038048925.1 Garcialebias charrua
CACGCCCGATCTCGTCTGATCTCGGAAGCTAAGCAGGGTCGGGCCTGGTTAGTACTTGGATGGGAGACCGCCTGGGAATACCAGGTGCCGTAAGCCTTTTGCACTTCTCACAGTGTCCACCAGGGGGTGCTGTTCCACCTGTTTAACACCCTGGTAAAGTCCCCCAAAATGCAGGAAATCACATCTATTTTACTCAAAAATTGCTGGGGGTCAATACATTTATTATGTTCATTGTGTGAACAGGTAAGTAAGTAAGTAAGTAAGTAAGTAAGTAAGTAAGTAAGTAAGTAAGTAAGTAAGTAAGTAAGTAAGTTTTTTCTCCTCTGAAGGTAAAACACTTGAGAAGCCCTGCAATGATTGTTTTCATGAAAACAGAAGTTGAGGAAAACAATTAGCATGCAATGGGTTTCCTTGTTGGGAAAACTTTAAAAGTCCTATTTGTGAGAGAGTTCTTCGTTTACGGCCATACCACCCTGAACACGCCCGATCTCGTCTGATCTCGGAAGCTAAGCAGGGTCGGGCCTGGTTAGTACTTGGATGGGAGACCGCCTGGGAATACCAGGTGCCGTAAGCCTTTTGCACTTCTCACAGTGTCCACCAGGGGGTGCTGTTCCACCTGTTTAACACCCTGGTAAAGTCCCCCAAAATGCAGGAAATCACATCTATTTTACTCAAAAATTGCTGGGGGTCAATACATTTATTATGTTCATTGTGTGAACAGGTAAGTAAGTAAGTAAGTAAGTAAGTAAGTAAGTAAGTAAGTAAGTAAGTAAGTAAGTAAGTAAGTAAGTAAGTAAGTAAGTAAGTTTTTTCTCCTCTGAAGGTAAAACACTTGAGAAGCCCTGCAATGATTGTTTTCATGAAAACAGAAGTTGAGGAAAACAATTAGCATGCAATGGGTTTCCTTGTTGGGAAAACTTTAAAAGTCCTATTTGTGAGAGAGTTCTTCGTTTACGGCCATACCACCCTGAACACGCCCGATCTCGTCTGATCTCGGAAGCTAAGCAGGGTCGGGCCTGGTTAGTACTTGGATGGGAGACCGCCTGGGAATACCAGGTGCCGTAAGCCTTTTGCACTTCTCACAGTGTCCACCAGGGGGTGCTGTTCCACCTGTTTAACACCCTGGTAAAGTCCCCCAAAATGCAGGAAATCACATCTATTTTACTCAAAAATTGCTGGGGGTCAATACATTTATTATGTTCATTGTGTGAACAGGTAAGTAAGTAAGTAAGTAAGTAAGTAAGTAAGTAAGTAAGTAAGTAAGTAAGTAAGTAAGTAAGTAAGTAAGTAAGTAAGTAAGTAAGTAAGTAAGTAAGTAAGTAAGTTTTTTCTCCTCTGAAGGTAAAACACTTGAGAAGCCCTGCAATGATTGTTTTCATGAAAACAGAAGTTGAGGAAAACAATTAGCATGCAATGGGTTTCCTTGTTGGGAAAACTTTAAAAGTCCTATTTGTGAGAGAGTTCTTCGTTTACGGCCATACCACCCTGAACACGCCCGATCTCGTCTGATCTCGGAAGCTAAGCAGGGTCGGGCCTGGTTAGTACTTGGATGGGAGACCGCCTGGGAATACCAGGTGCCGTAAGCCTTTTGCACTTCTCACAGTGTCCACCAGGGGGTGCTGTTCCACCTGTTTAACACCCTGGTAAAGTCCCCCAAAATGCAGGAAATCACATCTATTTTACTCAAAAATTGCTGGGGGTCAATACATTTATTATGTTCATTGTGTGAACAGGTAAGTAAGTAAGTAAGTAAGTAAGTAAGTAAGTAAGTAAGTAAGTAAGTAAGTAAGTAAGTAAGTAAGTAAGTAAGTAAGTTTTTTCTCCTCTGAAGGTAAAACACTTGAGAAGCCCTGCAATGATTGTTTTCATGAAAACAGAAGTTGAGGAAAACAATTAGCATGCAATGGGTTTCCTTGTTGGGAAAACTTTAAAAGTCCTATTTGTGAGAGAGTTCTTCGTTTACGGCCATACCACCCTGAACACGCCCGATCTCGTCTGATCTCGGAAGCTAAGCAGGGTCGGGCCTGGTTAGTACTTGGATGGGAGACCGCCTGGGAATACCAGGTGCCGTAAGCCTTTTGCACTTCTCACAGTGTCCACCAGGGGGTGCTGTTCCACCTGTTTAACACCCTGGTAAAGTCCCCCAAAATGCAGGAAATCACATCTATTTTACTCAAAAATTGCTGGGGGTCAATACATTTATTATGTTCATTGTGTGAACAGGTAAGTAAGTAAGTAAGTAAGTAAGTAAGTAAGTAAGTAAGTAAGTAAGTAAGTAAGTAAGTAAGTTTTTTCTCCTCTTTTTTTTTGTAATTTTTTTATTTTCATAGATTCCCAAGAAAGTATACATTACAGAACTTTTAAGTATTTAACAGAAAAACGTCCAATATAAAAAGTCACTATATCACAAAATGAACGTCATCATTTAAAATATACTGTATTGGACAATTATAGCATTGTCTTATGAGAGTCAAGACAAAATTTCAACTTCACTTCCCTGAGAAATTTTATAATGTAATTAGTAATTAGTGTGAAAAAAAAGAACAAATTTAAAAAGTAAAAAAGCAACCCACACATAGCGATAAATAAAAAAATAAAAATAAATAAATAAACAGAAACGACCAACCAAAACATATAAAATAAAAGCACAATAATGTTGAGTGGTTAAACTAAGGAGGGTGGATTATCTGGGTGATTTTATCAAGGTTGTTTTCAAAATATGAAATCAATTCTTTTAAGTTTTACATAGTCCACCCAATTCTGCCACCTCTGACAGAATTGTTCAGTCTTGTAGTTGAGAAAGGCTGTTATTTTTTCCATTTTATATATATTAAATGTTATGTCGATCCAGTCATCTAAGGTAGGTTTGTCTTGTGATAACCATTTTCTTGTAATGTTTTTCTTACTTGCTGTTAATAAAATAGTCATCAAATATTTTGTTTTTTTTGAAGACTCTTGAGGAATTATGCCAAAATACATAAGCTTGATTTCCAAAGGAATGTTTCGCTTGAAAATTTTTTGTAAGGCATTATGTAACTCTTTCCAGTAATCTTTTATAATTGGGCAGTCCCAAAAGACATGAAAATGGTTTGCATCTTGATTTCCACATTTTCTCCAGCATATAGGAGGATTTCCATCATAGTGGCTTTTCTGAGCAGGTGTGATAAAAAATCTTACTAAATTTTTCCATCCATATTCTTGCCATTGTAAGGATTTATTATATGTCCATTGGTTTCTCCACATTAGTGTCCATTCCTCCTCTGTTATTGTTAAATTGCCCTCGCTTTCCCATCTTGCTTTAATGTGTAGTGTTGAATTGTTTTTTAGATCTGTTAAGTTTTTATATATAAGTGAAATAATTTTCCCTGTGATTTTTGATTTGTAGGCATTAATAAAGATTTCCATTAGGTTTATATTCTTATCAGTAATTGGCTCAATTTTTTGATTAACAAAGTTTCTTATTTGTAAATATCGATAAAAGTCCTGCTTGTCCAGAGAATATTTCCTCTTAAGAGTTTCGAAATCATCTAAGATTTTGTTGTTCATTATTGTACATAAAGCAGTAATTCCTTTGGAGGTCCAGTTCTTAAACCTAGCATCCAGTTTGTTTGGAGTGAAATCTGAATCATATGCAATCCATTTTATGGCCGCTAGGTCGTGTTCTAGTGCATTTTTTTTGACAATATTTTTCCACACATTAAGAGTTGTTTTAATCCAGCGGTTATCTATATTATTTATGTAACATTGTATTTTTTCATCAGCCAAAATTGCCTGTATAGGAATTGGTGTCTCTTTCATTTCAATAGTTTTCCATTTAGCATCATATTTTGGGTCGCACCAATATATCAATGTTCTTACTTGTGCTGCTAAATAATAATCTCTTATTGAAGGTAACCCCCAACCTCCCATTTTCTTTTCAAGTTGTAAGACCTTATATCTAATTCTAGGTCTTTTACCCTGCCAAATATATCTTGATAATAACTTGTCCCATTCGTTGAAAACTTTTTGATTTATTTCAATTGGTAAAGTTTGAAATAAATATAATAATCTGGGCAGTATATTCATCTTAATTGAGTTAATTCTTGAACTAAAACTTAAGAAAGGAGTTAGATTCCATCTTACGATATCCTCTTTAATTTTCTTTATCATGGGAACATAATTATATTCAGATAATTTTTCGAGGTCCTTTGGCATAGTGATTCCTAGATACTTAAGACGATCATTGTGCCAAGCTAGGGGATACTTATTTTGAATTTCCTGCGGTGGAGTATAATTATAGGACAGCAACTGAGTTTTGTTAATATTAATTTTGTATCCTGATAACTGACCAAATTGATTGAATACTTGCATCAATGCTGGAAGGGAGTGGGTTGGCTGTTCTAAATAAATTAATATATCGTCTGCATAACAAGCCAATTTATGTTCTATCCCTTTTATCATTATTCCTTTAATATCCTTATTTTGTCTTATTAATTGGGCTAGTGGTTCTAGATATAATGCGAATAGTAACGGTGACCACGCACAACCTTGTCTTGACCCTCTTTCTAAAAAAATTCTATCTGATAGCTGTCCATTAACTTTAATTTTCGCTGTGGGTTTGTTGTATAATGCCTGTATTGTTTTTATTATCGTATTATGTAATCCAAATTTATGTAGAACCCTAAAAAGAAAATTCCAGTCAACTGAATCAAATGCTTTTTCTGCATCTATACTGATAATAATAGCTTCCAGTTTATTCTTTTGTATGTGATCCATAATATGTAATGTCCTCCTTACATTATCCTGTGTTTGACGTTGGCGTATAAAGCCAGTTTGATCATTATTTATTAGGGAAGGGAGAAATTCTTCCAATCGTCTGGCCATTATAGATGTAAAAAGTCGATAATCAATATTTAAAACAGATATCGGTCGGTATGAACCGCAATCCAATTTGTCTTTGCCTTCTTTGTGTATTACTGATATTATTGCCTCTTTCCAGCTTGGTGGTGTTTGCGCTTCTTTCAAAGTCCAATTTAATGAAGGAAGGAGGATTGGAATCAGCTCCTTCTGAAATTCCTTATAAAATTCTGCTGTATATCCATCTGACCCTGGTGATTTACATGGTTTTAATCTACTTATTGCGTTTTTCAGTTCTTTTTCTGTAATATCAGATATCATTTTTGTATTCTGTGCTTCGCTCATATGGGGTAGTTCTAGTGTGTTCAAATATTCATCAATTTCTTCTGTAGTTCCTCCAGAGATTTTTGAATATAGGGTTTTGTAAAATATTTCAAATGCTTCCTTGATGTCATTTAATTTGGTCTTTAATAATTTTGATTTGGGGTTTCTGATTTTATGGATTGTATTTTCTGCTATTTTCTTTTTTAATTTCCATGCTAATATCCTCATAGATTTTGATCCACCTTCATAGTGTCTTTGTTTAAGAAACATGAGGTTTTTCATAGTCTCCTGTGCTGTCATATCATTTATTTCATTTCTAATTTTTTTTAATTCTTCTAATGTATCTGGTGTACAATTTTGTTTATGCTTTTGTTCTAAATTTACCAATTTTTTATGCAATTCCTCTGATTTTTTATTTCTTAATTTTTTTAAATGTGATGCCATGGCTATAATTTTCCCCCTCAAAACCACTTTAAGAGTGTCCCATAGTATCGGTGGAGATACTTCTCCATTATCATTGAAATCTAAAAAAGAACCAATTTCTTTCCGTGTTTCCTGTTTGAACCACTGGTTATTAAGCAAACCTGAATTGAATTTCCATATGTTCTTTCTGTTTTGTAAACCAAGGTCTACTGTTAAATATACCGGTGAGTGATCACTCACATCAATTGTTCCGATCTCACATCGGTCCATCTTGTCCCTATCTTTTGTAAATGTTAAAAAATAATCAATTCTTGTATATACTGAATGAGTGGCTGAATAGTATGTGTAATCCTTTTTATTAGGGTAAAAATCTCTCCATATGTCTATCAGACCAACTTCCTTAAAAAGTGTATTTATTTTTTTATGCTGTTGTTCTTTCTGGTATGTTTTCTTCCCAGATGAGTCCATTGGTTGCAAATGTATGTTCAGGTCTCCTCCTCCAAGCAGAATGCCCCGTGTTTCTTTTACCATTATATTAGTTATTCTCTTGAAAAAATCAATATCGCTCCCCGGAGGAGCATATATGTTAAATAATGTAATAGGGTTTCCTCCTACATTCCCTCTCACAAGCACAAACCTGCCTTCCTTGTCCACCAGTTCGTATGATTTTTCAAAATGTATCTTGTTTGAGATAAGAGTAGCTACTCCCCTTCTACGTCCTAATTTGTATGAGGAGAAAAACAATTGGTTGAAGCCCATTCTTCTTAGTTTTTCATGTTCACTTTTGTTCAGATGGGTTTCTTGTAAATACACTACGTGAGCCTGCTCCTTCTTCATTTTGGTTAAAATCTTACTGCGTTTTATTGGATTGAGCAACCCATTTACATTATATGAAATAACCTTTAATTTATCACCAGCCATATTTCAGTCTGTATGTTTTAATGATTTTGTGCTTTAGTTTAACCCACATCCTTCCTGAATATTCACATAAAAAACCCATAAACAAATCCACATTAAAGCTGCAAGGAGCTTGAACAAAAACTATAAACTGTTCTTGAGCAAAATTAAGAAACAAAAACAAAAACACGTTGACTTCCAACTGTGGGGTCTCCAGTGTGACCCTTAGTCCTCCCCACTGAAAGGGGGGGTTTGAAGGTGAGCCTCTCTCTTCTGGTGGTGGGAGAGGGCCTTCATTTGCCATTAGGCCTATGTCCATTTAATGACAACGTAAAAAGACCACCCGACAATTTTCATTATTTCTATTGCCTCAGTTCTTATTTCTCTTCAATGAACTCTTATTCACATGTTCTTCAAAAAGTCTCAAACAAAAGGGAAATCACTCACCGCTGATCTCTTTTACTTATTTGTTTCTCAGTGTCCAGTTATTTCTGATCCTGCCGTCTGAACTCTCGGAGTTTCTCCTTGTAGCCTCGGGTCCGATCTTCACCCCTCCTGCTCCTCTTCCTCTCGGTGTGCCACATCAGTTCTTGCATCTGTTCCATTAAAGCCTCCGGGCGTTTGATGACAGTCACAGGGAATCCTCTCTTGTCCAGGTCGCTTGTCGCCTCCTCTGCTGAGCCATACAGCACGGTTCCTTCAGGATAAAAAACTCTCATCTTGGCTGGGAACGGGGTCTGGAAACGGATCTTCTTCTCCTTCAGCACTGATTTCACCTCTGCATATTTCCTCCTTTGCTTCATAACGTCAGGTGCATAATCATGGTCCAAGTTGATCTTGTTTCCCAGATATTCAAATCCTCGTTTCTGCCAGGCTAGTTTTAAAAGTTCTTCTTTCATCCTGTAGCTGGACATTTTAATAATAATTGATCTCGGTGTCGCAGCTGGTGGCGGCTTTGACACGCCGGCGCGGTGCGCGCGCTCCACCCGCAGCTCTGCTGAAACCGGCACTTCCAGTTTTTCTTTTAACAAAGTTTCTACAAAATTCACCATTGATGGAGCCTCGTCTTCTGCTCCTTCTTTAACGCCATATATTCTAACATTTCCTCTTCTGGATTGTCCTTCCAAATCCACCAATCTGGCGTTCATTTCCTTGTGCAGTTTAAACATTTCTGCTGTCATTTCTTCATTTGTTTGTAGTCGAGTTTCAGCGTCCATGATCCTCCCTTCCGCCTCCTCTACTCGCTTGTTTGTCTTTTTAATTTCTTCTCGAATTCCCTTTAGCTGCATATCATTATCCTTTCTGAATTCTCTCAGTTCTTTCAGAATGAGCTCCAGACTCACGCCGCCGGCTTGTTGCTCATCAGCTGTTAGCGCGTCCTCGTCCTCCATGTCGCTGACAGCTGGTGCAGGTGCGGTCTGGTCCACTTCGTCTCCTTCGTGCAGCTTTGATAGCGCAGACTTCTTAAGAACTTTTACTTTTGGTGGCATCTTCGAGCCCTTTCGGGCTGGTGAGCGAGAGGATGACAGCGTAGTGAAACGCGCTCCCGACGCTTGAGTTAAATATAGCCCAAAACGACTCGAATTTGAAATAATTATCCTTGGACAATTGAGTTTTTTCTCCTCTGAAGGTAAAACACTTGAGAAGCCCTGCAATGATTGTTTTCATGAAAACAGAAGTTGAGGAAAACAATTAGCATGCAATGGGTTTCCTTGTTGGGAAAACTTTAAAAGTCCTATTTGTGAGAGAGTTCTTCGTTTACGGCCATACCACCCTGAACACGCCCGATCTCGTCTGATCTCGGAAGCTAAGCAGGGTCGGGCCTGGTTAGTACTTGGATGGGAGACCGCCTGGGAATACCAGGTGCCGTAAGCCTTTTGCACTTCTCACAGTGTCCACCAGGGGGTGCTGTTCCACCTGTTTAACACCCTGGTAAAGTCCCCCAAAATGCAGGAAATCACATCTATTTTACTCAAAAATTGCTGGGGGTCAATACATTTATTATGTTCATTGTGTGAACAGGTAAGTAAGTAAGTAAGTAAGTAAGTAAGTAAGTAAGTAAGTAAGTAAGTAAGTAAGTAAGTAAGTAAGTAAGTTTTTTCTCCTCTGAAGGTAAAACACTTGAGAAGCCCTGCAATGATTGTTTTCATGAAAACAGAAGTTGAGGAAAACAATTAGCATGCAATGGGTTTCCTTGTTGGGAAAACTTTAAAAGTCCTATTTGTGAGAGAGTTCTTCGTTTACGGCCATACCACCCTGAACACGCCCGATCTCGTCTGATCTCGGAAGCTAAGCAGGGTCGGGCCTGGTTAGTACTTGGATGGGAGACCGCCTGGGAATACCAGGTGCCGTAAGCCTTTTGCACTTCTCACAGTGTCCACCAGGGGGTGCTGTTCCACCTGTTTAACACCCTGGTAAAGTCCCCCAAAATGCAGGAAATCACATCTATTTTACTCAAAAATTGCTGGGGGTCAATACATTTATTATGTTCATTGTGTGAACAGGTAAGTAAGTAAGTAAGTAAGTAAGTAAGTAAGTAAGTAAGTAAGTAAGTAAGTAAGTAAGTAAGTAAGTAAGTAAGTAAGTAAGTAAGTAAGTAAGTTTTTTCTCCTCTGAAGGTAAAACACTTGAGAAGCCCTGCAATGATTGTTTTCATGAAAACAGAAGTTGAGGAAAACAATTAGCATGCAATGGGTTTCCTTGTTGGGAAAACTTTAAAAGTCCTATTTGTGAGAGAGTTCTTCGTTTACGGCCATACCACCCTGAACACGCCCGATCTCGTCTGATCTCGGAAGCTAAGCAGGGTCGGGCCTGGTTAGTACTTGGATGGGAGACCGCCTGGGAATACCAGGTGCCGTAAGCCTTTTGCACTTCTCACAGTGTCCACCAGGGGGTGCTGTTCCACCTGTTTAACACCCTGGTAAAGTCCCCCAAAATGCAGGAAATCACATCTATTTTACTCAAAAATTGCTGGGGGTCAATACATTTATTATGTTCATTGTGTGAACAGGTAAGTAAGTAAGTAAGTAAGTAAGTAAGTAAGTAAGTAAGTAAGTAAGTAAGTAAGTAAGTAAGTAAGTAAGTAAGTAAGTAAGTAAGTAAGTTTTTTCTCCTCTGAAGGTAAAACACTTGAGAAGCCCTGCAATGATTGTTTTCATGAAAACAGAAGTTGAGGAAAACAATTAGCATGCAATGGGTTTCCTTGTTGGGAAAACTTTAAAAGTCCTATTTGTGAGAGAGTTCTTCGTTTACGGCCATACCACCCTGAACACGCCCGATCTCGTCTGATCTCGGAAGCTAAGCAGGGTCGGGCCTGGTTAGTACTTGGATGGGAGACCGCCTGGGAATACCAGGTGCCGTAAGCCTTTTGCACTTCTCACAGTGTCCACCAGGGGGTGCTGTTCCACCTGTTTAACACCCTGGTAAAGTCCCCCAAAATGCAGGAAATCACATCTATTTTACTCAAAAATTGCTGGGGGTCAATACATTTATTATGTTCATTGTGTGAACAGGTAAGTAAGTAAGTAAGTAAGTAAGTAAGTAAGTAAGTTTTTTCTCCTCTGAAGGTAAAACACTTGAGAAGCCCTGCAATGATTGTTTTCATGAAAACAGAAGTTGAGGAAAACAATTAGCATGCAATGGGTTTCCTTGTTGGGAAAACTTTAAAAGTCCTATTTGTGAGAGAGTTCTTCGTTTACGGCCATACCACCCTGAACACGCCCGATCTCGTCTGATCTCGGAAGCTAAGCAGGGTCGGGCCTGGTTAGTACTTGGATGGGAGACCGCCTGGGAATACCAGGTGCCGTAAGCCTTTTGCACTTCTCACAGTGTCCACCAGGGGGTGCTGTTCCACCTGTTTAACACCCTGGTAAAGTCCCCCAAAATGCAGGAAATCACATCTATTTTACTCAAAAATTGCTGGGGGTCAATACATTTATTATGTTCATTGTGTGAACAGGTAAGTAAGTAAGTAAGTAAGTAAGTAAGTAAGTAAGTAAGTAAGTAAGTAAGTAAGTAAGTAAGTAAGTAAGTAAGTAAGTAAGTAAGTAAGTAAGTAAGTTTTTTCTCCTCTGAAGGTAAAACACTTGAGAAGCCCTGCAATGATTGTTTTCATGAAAACAGAAGTTGAGGAAAACAATTAGCATGCAATGGGTTTCCTTGTTGGGAAAACTTTAAAAGTCCTATTTGTGAGAGAGTTCTTCGTTTACGGCCATACCACCCTGAACACGCCCGATCTCGTCTGATCTCGGAAGCTAAGCAGGGTCGGGCCTGGTTAGTACTTGGATGGGAGACCGCCTGGGAATACCAGGTGCCGTAAGCCTTTTGCACTTCTCACAGTGTCCACCAGGGGGTGCTGTTCCACCTGTTTAACACCCTGGTAAAGTCCCCCAAAATGCAGGAAATCACATCTATTTTACTCAAAAATTGCTGGGGGTCAATACATTTATTATGTTCATTGTGTGAACAGGTAAGTAAGTAAGTAAGTAAGTAAGTAAGTAAGTAAGTAAGTAAGTAAGTAAGTTTTTTCTCCTCTGAAGGTAAAACACTTGAGAAGCCCTGCAATGATTGTTTTCATGAAAACAGAAGTTGAGGAAAACAATTAGCATGCAATGGGTTTCCTTGTTGGGAAAACTTTAAAAGTCCTATTTGTGAGAGAGTTCTTCGTTTACGGCCATACCACCCTGAACACGCCCGATCTCGTCTGATCTCGGAAGCTAAGCAGGGTCGGGCCTGGTTAGTACTTGGATGGGAGACCGCCTGGGAATACCAGGTGCCGTAAGCCTTTTGCACTTCTCACAGTGTCCACCAGGGGGTGCTGTTCCACCTGTTTAACACCCTGGTAAAGTCCCCCAAAATGCAGGAAATCACATCTATTTTACTCAAAAATTGCTGGGGGTCAATACATTTATTATGTTCATTGTGTGAACAGGTAAGTAAGTAAGTAAGTAAGTAAGTAAGTAAGTAAGTAAGTAAGTAAGTAAGTAAGTAAGTAAGTTTTTTCTCCTCTGAAGGTAAAACACTTGAGAAGCCCTGCAATGATTGTTTTCATGAAAACAGAAGTTGAGGAAAACAATTAGCATGCAATGGGTTTCCTTGTTGGGAAAACTTTAAAAGTCCTATTTGTGAGAGAGTTCTTCGTTTACGGCCATACCACCCTGAACACGCCCGATCTCGTCTGATCTCGGAAGCTAAGCAGGGTCGGGCCTGGTTAGTACTTGGATGGGAGACCGCCTGGGAATACCAGGTGCCGTAAGCCTTTTGCACTTCTCACAGTGTCCACCAGGGGGTGCTGTTCCACCTGTTTAACACCCTGGTAAAGTCCCCCAAAATGCAGGAAATCACATCTATTTTACTCAAAAATTGCTGGGGGTCAATACATTTATTATGTTCATTGTGTGAACAGGTAAGTAAGTAAGTAAGTAAGTAAGTAAGTAAGTAAGTAAGTAAGTAAGTAAGTAAGTAAGTAAGTAAGTAAGTAAGTAAGTAAGTTTTTTCTCCTCTGAAGGTAAAACACTTGAGAAGCCCTGCAATGATTGTTTTCATGAAAACAGAAGTTGAGGAAAACAATTAGCATGCAATGGGTTTCCTTGTTGGGAAAACTTTAAAAGTCCTATTTGTGAGAGAGTTCTTCGTTTACGGCCATACCACCCTGAACACGCCCGATCTCGTCTGATCTCGGAAGCTAAGCAGGGTCGGGCCTGGTTAGTACTTGGATGGGAGACCGCCTGGGAATACCAGGTGCCGTAAGCCTTTTGCACTTCTCACAGTGTCCACCAGGGGGTGCTGTTCCACCTGTTTAACACCCTGGTAAAGTCCCCCAAAATGCAGGAAATCACATCTATTTTACTCAAAAATTGCTGGGGGTCAATACATTTATTATGTTCATTGTGTGAACAGGTAAGTAAGTAAGTAAGTAAGTAAGTAAGTAAGTAAGTAAGTAAGTAAGTAAGTAAGTAAGTAAGTAAGTAAGTAAGTAAGTTTTTTCTCCTCTGAAGGTAAAACACTTGAGAAGCCCTGCAATGATTGTTTTCATGAAAACAGAAGTTGAGGAAAACAATTAGCATGCAATGGGTTTCCTTGTTGGGAAAACTTTAAAAGTCCTATTTGTGAGAGAGTTCTTCGTTTACGGCCATACCACCCTGAACACGCCCGATCTCGTCTGATCTCGGAAGCTAAGCAGGGTCGGGCCTGGTTAGTACTTGGATGGGAGACCGCCTGGGAATACCAGGTGCCGTAAGCCTTTTGCACTTCTCACAGTGTCCACCAGGGGGTGCTGTTCCACCTGTTTAACACCCTGGTAAAGTCCCCCAAAATGCAGGAAATCACATCTATTTTACTCAAAAATTGCTGGGGGTCAATACATTTATTATGTTCATTGTGTGAACAGGTAAGTAAGTAAGTAAGTAAGTAAGTAAGTAAGTAAGTAAGTAAGTAAGTAAGTAAGTAAGTAAGTAAGTAAGTTTTTTCTCCTCTGAAGGTAAAACACTTGAGAAGCCCTGCAATGATTGTTTTCATGAAAACAGAAGTTGAGGAAAACAATTAGCATGCAATGGGTTTCCTTGTTGGGAAAACTTTAAAAGTCCTATTTGTGAGAGAGTTCTTCGTTTACGGCCATACCACCCTGAACACGCCCGATCTCGTCTGATCTCGGAAGCTAAGCAGGGTCGGGCCTGGTTAGTACTTGGATGGGAGACCGCCTGGGAATACCAGGTGCCGTAAGCCTTTTGCACTTCTCACAGTGTCCACCAGGGGGTGCTGTTCCACCTGTTTAACACCCTGGTAAAGTCCCCCAAAATGCAGGAAATCACATCTATTTTACTCAAAAATTGCTGGGGGTCAATACATTTATTATGTTCATTGTGTGAACAGGTAAGTAAGTAAGTAAGTAAGTAAGTAAGTAAGTAAGTAAGTAAGTAAGTAAGTAAGTAAGTAAGTAAGTAAGTAAGTAAGTAAGTTTTTTCTCCTCTGAAGGTAAAACACTTGAGAAGCCCTGCAATGATTGTTTTCATGAAAACAGAAGTTGAGGAAAACAATTAGCATGCAATGGGTTTCCTTGTTGGGAAAACTTTAAAAGTCCTATTTGTGAGAGAGTTCTTCGTTTACGGCCATACCACCCTGAACACGCCCGATCTCGTCTGATCTCGGAAGCTAAGCAGGGTCGGGCCTGGTTAGTACTTGGATGGGAGACCGCCTGGGAATACCAGGTGCCGTAAGCCTTTTGCACTTCTCACAGTGTCCACCAGGGGGTGCTGTTCCACCTGTTTAACACCCTGGTAAAGTCCCCCAAAATGCAGGAAATCACATCTATTTTACTCAAAAATTGCTGGGGGTCAATACATTTATTATGTTCATTGTGTGAACAGGTAAGTAAGTAAGTAAGTAAGTAAGTAAGTAAGTAAGTAAGTAAGTAAGTAAGTTTTTTCTCCTCTGAAGGTAAAACACTTGAGAAGCCCTGCAATGATTGTTTTCATGAAAACAGAAGTTGAGGAAAACAATTAGCATGCAATGGGTTTCCTTGTTGGGAAAACTTTAAAAGTCCTATTTGTGAGAGAGTTCTTCGTTTACGGCCATACCACCCTGAACACGCCCGATCTCGTCTGATCTCGGAAGCTAAGCAGGGTCGGGCCTGGTTAGTACTTGGATGGGAGACCGCCTGGGAATACCAGGTGCCGTAAGCCTTTTGCACTTCTCACAGTGTCCACCAGGGGGTGCTGTTCCACCTGTTTAACACCCTGGTAAAGTCCCCCAAAATGCAGGAAATCACATCTATTTTACTCAAAAATTGCTGGGGGTCAATACATTTATTATGTTCATTGTGTGAACAGGTAAGTAAGTAAGTAAGTAAGTAAGTAAGTAAGTAAGTAAGTAAGTAA
>JBBPBX010089165.1:0-14354 GCA_038048925.1 Garcialebias charrua
ATGCTGAGGTTTAAAATGTTCCTGCGGACAATAAGCCACATATTTTTGTCTTTATTTCCTCAGATTGTTCCAACACCACCTGCAGTCATTCAAAATGATCCACACATTTGTGTCTGGTGAACCTGGTTTCCTATGTGTGAGGAAACATCGGCTAACACAGAATAACACCATGTACGTCAAGCCTTTAAAAGCATAAAATAAGTTATCTGGGGTTTCCTGATGAAGCAGATGGCTGTAATACACAGCATATAATTGGAAGGAAGTACTTTTATGCTTATTGACTGACTTCAGAATAAACCTTGTAATCAAGAATGTATGTATTTTTAAGTAGAAATGTTATTACTCTATTTTTTACTATTAGTGTTTCTTCTTTGGGAAACAAGATGCTTGTAAATTTATGGAACATTTTTAATGTTTCAGGAAAACTTTAAAGGGGACCACACATGCAAAATTCACTTTTTAATGTTTTTTTACTAAACTTTGGGTATTTACTTCATAAAAAAACAGTCCTTGTGCCAAAAAAATGCACCCAGTGGTTTATTTACTCTAAGTAGATTTATTTTACTGTGATGAAAACGGTTCGTTTTTGAAATAAAATGGAAGTCAATCGCGCCTGTGACGTCACAGGCGCGAGGACAACCCACCTCAAACCTGAGTCCAGCCCCTCACCTGGTTAGGCTCAACCCACTTCTGTATTAAACACATGACTGTTGTTTTTCATGATTTCATCTCATCTTTTGTTTATATGTTATTAATTTCATGTGTACAGCACTTTGTTGCAGCTGTGGTTTTTTAAATGGCTTTATAAATAAAGTATAATTGTTATTTTTATGTTTTTTAGTTCAATTTTTAGTGTATTTGCGATCTCTCCCAACGCGCCGCCGGCAAAAATTAAACGAGCATACCCCCGGCGTAGAGACCGGTTGCGACGGGACCCTCTTCTGGCGCCATGGAGCGGAGCTTCAACTGTACAGCCTTGCTGCAGCCTCGCAGCAGCCTCGCAGCAGTGAGGACCTTCCCCTTACGGATTAATTTACGGGAGACACTTGGTGAACTTTGTGTTGTCTTGACTGGAACAGCGATAACGCCCAAAGTCTCCGAGCGGAGCTGGCGAAAACCGGAAGTGGAACAAGCTAACATTAGCTTCGGATTCGGGTGGTCTAATGCTAAAAGGAGCAGCAAACTGCGGCGCGCTCAGACGGGTTTCGGTAAGTTATCTTAAGCTAGCACTAACAGTAAGTCAAATGAGTAATAAAAAAAGAGCTAATTTTAAAACAACAACACATTACAGATACTGGCTGTTACAGGGCGTAAACAGATCTTTGAAGGGCGTGGACTTCAGAACTTCTATCAGAAACCGGTCGTTCAAAACGAAAGTTAAAACTGGCAGAATTAAAAAGGGTATAATTGATTATCTAAGAATTATTTTGTGCATTAAATTGAAGGAATAGGGTCTAGATAGCACACAGAAATAACATAAAAATTAAAAAAATGCATCTGAGGTCCCCTTTAACATTATTTCCATCTAAGGCTAAATTAAATTATATGTATTTAAAACTTAAAGAACATAAAAACAACAATGATTTTAGATTAACACAGAGCTGATAGTGGTACAACATACTGGACTGTATGTTGTTGCTATGACAGTGAAGAGGAAACTAATAGCTGTCCTGGACTCATAAAACCACTAAGAAAATGCGTAATGGTTTTCAGAATCATAAGGTGTTAGTGTTGTAATAGGAGCAATGGAAACAATCATTTTCCTGAGCTGGTTGGTAAATGTGGTCACATATGGAGAAGTAATATGAATACTGAGAGATGAGCTCATGGTGTTTAAATATATCACTTGAAGAAAGGTTCTCTGTTTGCTGTCACCCTCACAGATTAAAAAAAAAAGAAAAGCTGCAGTGTTCACTCTTTTTTCCTCTTCTTGTAGTTTGAGTTCTTTCCCAGGCTTTTCTCTTGACAGAACTGTGAATATTTTAACATTTTATCACATTTTACCAGTGTAGCTTTATTTGATTGCTAACTGCTTCTCCGTAGAAAATTAGAAAGGAATGTTCTGAAACAGAAAATCTGAAGCAGACACAGTTTGTGATTCAACTGTTTTTTTTAGACATTAGTTCACGTTTAGTTAACTTTTCCTGGATGTCTACACAAAAACATCAACATATAGATTTCTAAGTTAGTGGGTTTCTTAATCTATTGCTTCCTGAGTAAAACTATAGTTAAAAAAATATATATATATCTTAAACAGATGATTTTCCATTCACGCTACTACGCAAATGCATGACAGATGTGACTCACCCAGTATCAGGAGGGTCCACTCGCCTGCCATGATGAAAACACAAAGAATGTCCAAATCTGTATTTTTAAAGTTGAAACCACTTGAGAATTAGTTACACTCAGATGGTCTGGTGCGCTCACTCCAACCTTTCAATTTCCCAGTAACTAAAAAACAAAAACAAAACTGGAAATAGAAAAATAAAAACTCTGAAAACTAAATGGAAAATAAATGTCTGCATTTAAGATCAGACATGTTGTAACTGTATCAATGTTCTATTGAACAAAGCTGCCTGTTCTTTTATCTTAACTGACTGTCTCTATTTTTCTAATGTTAGTCTGTTCTCATTTCAGCTGATGTGTTAGAGAATTACAACTTTAGTTGGGTTTTGCTCTCTCTCTCTCTCTCTCTCTCTCTCTCTCTCTCTCTCTCTCTCTCTCTCTCTCTCTCTCTCTCTCTCTCTCTCTCTCTCTCTCTCTGACTCTGAGTTTTTTTTCTGTACAAGCAGCAAGTTTTCAGGAACTAATATCCGTGTTGGGGTGCGGTGACAGAGCGGAAGTTATGACAGCTCTCTGAAATCTAAATGTTTGGCAGAAAAATACCAGCAGTGTTTTTACACAAGTAATTATTATCGTCTCTCTTTTGGTACGGTGTCCTTCTCTCACTTATCTGCCTCTGTTAGATTGAAATTATGGGACATCCAGGGGGTAGCTTAGACTTTCAAAACTGTTCATTGTTCCAAAGAGTCCCACTGGTTGATTTACCCTCACAAAGCAGTGAAGCCAGCTGAGTATGACGATGACACATATATAGCTTTTGCCTTTAGACTGTTTCAGAATAAGACAATGTAACAATAGGGCCAATGTTAGACTTTTTTTTAGAAATAAAAAGCTAAACAAAGGATTTATACAGTCTTCCGTTTTCTCAACACAGTGATTATTTTGCACTCTTGGTAATGGTTAGCACACCAAGCACTTTAAGGCACCTGATAATGAAATTAAAAAAAGGAGTTGCACACTCCAGTTATGTGTCCCACGTTAAGTTCAAGCTTTAGATTACTATTTGTTATTATGTCCAGTGATCACTGCATTCAGCCCGAGGCCCGACAGGTCAGTTCAGATAGGAGATAAGTGGAATACAAATTATTTCTATATCACTCTGCACGATGATGGTTTTATGAAGATCTGTGCAGAATTAGCACAATGAAAATAAAATAAAGATGTAAGTGCTTATGGGTGAAAAACTGAAATATTTACCATATTTTCTGTTTGCTAACAGCCACAAAGGTTAGTGTTTGGATGAATTATTTGCCCAGAGATTGCTGGGTGGTTTTAAAAACATTTCACACGATAAAAACAATGAAGTCGATTTTGGGCTTTGTCGTTGTAAGAAAATGAAGATGACAGATAGCTGATCTTTAGAGACTGGTGGAGAACAACATACGAGGCCCACAGAGGAAACTGAACCCCCCCTCCCAGCATAATTCATAAAAAGCTTCTGGTACATACTGTATGTGTGAACTGAGTTTATAAAAAAAGAAAGTATAGCACCATCATTCTTCAAGTTTGAGTTACACATTATTTTTCTTTATTAACTTTTATTCAACCTGGCACATCCCACTGAGATCACAGATCTCTTTTCAAGGGGGGTTTGGGGCCTGAAGGCAGCCTAACGTGCATGTTTTCTGGATTATGGGAGATAATTGGAGTACCCAAAGAAAAACAAACATTTATACAAATAATGAGAACATGCAAACTCCACATTGTAGGGTTTTCTGTCTCCTGTGTTTGTCTGCACTCCCCTGTGTTTTCTCTTCCTTGTGTACAGCCGCTGTCACATCTGTCTTCCCTCCCAGTCACCCCAGGTGTTTCTGATCCTGTCTCTTCAGTGTATAGTCTGCATCTTGTCATTCCATGTGTCCGTGCAACACGCTGTAATGTTTCTGTTCCTCCCATCATCTCACTTCTGCTTGTAAGTTTTGCTGCCTGGACAGTTTGTTTCATTTTTATTAATGAATTCATTCATTATTTTACAAGAAGAGTCTCCCTGTTGCCTACCGGTATGTGGGTTCAACCATTTAACAACAGAATTATGTCGCATGTAGAAAGACCCCAGGACTTGGACTCAGGACCTTCTTGTTGTGAGACAACAGTGCGAACCACTAATTTCACCACTTAAACCACTTAATTTGTCTTAAAGACATTTTTAAAGCAATAGACATTCAACCATTTTGAATTAATGAAATCTCACCTAAGATATTACAAAAATGATTAAAAAAAATGATCTGTTGCCTCACAGATATTTCTGTAATCTTTTTTTTTTGTCATCTGCTTCTTATTTCTGCTTTTCTGTTTGTTCATTATACATAGGAAAGACTCACCTTTGAATATTTCCGGAGTCTGACATCAACAGTATAGTTATAATATCCATCCATCCATCCATCCATCCATCCATCCATCCATCCATCCATCCATCCATCCATCCAGTTATTCAGTCTCTACTCACTACGTATTTTGCAAAAGTTGTTTACATGGTGACAGAATTTTGCCTCATGGCAACACGGTGACACAACTGGTAGAGCTGCTGCCTCTCAGCTAGCAGGTCCCTGGTTCAGATCCTGGTCCAGGGGTCTTTCTGGGTGGAGTTTGCATGTTCTCTCCTCGCATGAGTGGGTCTTCTCCGGGTACTCCAGTTTCCTCCCACAGACCAAAAACATGCATGTTAGGCTGATTGGTAAGTCTAAATTGTAACTAGGTGTGAGTGAGAGAGTGAATGGTTGTTTGTCTCATTTGTCTCTGTCCCTGTGACATCCGACCCGTCCAGGGTGCACCCCGCCCCTCGCACAATGATTGCTGGACATGAGCACCGGCGACCCTTGTGACCCAAAATGGAAGAATCGGGTAAAAGATAGTGGATGGATCTGTTGCCTCACTCTTTTCTGCCAAAACTGTTTCAAACTACTTTTTCTTTAAAAAAAAAGAAAAGAAAAGAAAAAAGATGTGTCAGAATTCTACAGTACAGTCCACTCAGTCCAAAGAAGAAGTCTTAAAGTTTGCATCATGTCTTTCTGTGTCTTTCCTTTTATAACCATGTCTTCTTCAACCTTTCACAACTGAGCACTACATTCATTCTGCAGTATGAGCCCAAATTGCCAGTTTTAGGTTCTGTTGCAATAAAACACGTCATTAAACGGAGAGAGAAAATACATTTACCGGAATGTGACACTTCTTCTTTTTAAAGCAGCTAAAAATACACCAAACTAGCATGTGATGTGTAAAGCTTGAAAACATCACCCAATGACTGCTTTGGCTGAGCTAAAAACAATTTGTTGCAACTGATAATGGTTATCACCACCTTGCTCTAGAACATTTTTCTGGTTCTGTCCACCCATAGATGTCCAAATTATCCTAAAAATTCAATACTTCATTTGTGTATCTACCAATCTCGCCTGCTCATACAGTCACACAAGAGTGTGGGTTGAAGCAATGATGGGTTAGTGCACAAACTAACCCATCATTGCTACAAAAAATGATGGCCTTAGTGGTAGCAATGGTTATTGGAACCCTCATGGTTGTAAATCCCAAACTGAAAGAGTGGTTCCATCACATCAGGAACATCTTCAGAGATCTATCGTCTTAGTGACTTCATAGAACTCTCAAGAGAAGTCAAACCACCCATAAGGACAAATAAGGGTGAGCTGGGAATTGTTATTCATTCATTCATTCAACCTTTATTTAGTCAGGTAAATCTTTTGAACCTCATGGGCTCATTTACGAAAGCGACCTGCTAAAACTAAAGAACAATGAACAGCAATGGTAGAATTTCCTTAAACAATAAACAAACCAACAATAAACAATATAAAAAACAAAAAAGAGAAGGAAAAAAACAATATATATATATATATATTTTTTTTTTAAACAAAGTATCAAAAAACTAGCAAAACATTATAAGGTAGACGTATAAAATCAAAGACAGGAACAAATCTGCATTGGTTTTTGCCAGGATTCCAACAGATTCTGAAAACCATTTAGAGAAGTCAAGATTATACAATTCAATAATGCTCAGTCAGGTCATCTGGATCTGGACAGTTTCTTTTTTGTAGAGACGTTTCACCCTCTATGCGGAGGGCTTCGTCAGTCTGAGGAGTCCCAAGTAAACTGTTTCCCCACCAAGAAGTACACTCCTTAAGTGGACCAACCAGTTTGCTGGCTGTGGCTGCCTGCCTGGGAGGAGTCGACGGGGGACAGGACAGACCCCAGAAACCATCTTATCTTCAGCAAACTGGTTGGTCCACTTAAGGAGTGTGTACCGGTACTTCTTGGTGGGGAGACAGTTTACTTGGGACTCCTCAGACAGATGAAGCCCACCGGATAGAGGGTGAAACGTCTCTACAAAAAAAAAACTGTCCAGATGACCTGAGCATTATCGGATTTGGTACCTGGATGATTGAGCATGAACTTTAATGTTATTATACAATGTATGTGTGTTTGCACTTTTTGGATGTCACAGTCTTTGAGCAGCAGTGTGTCTTAGTTTAAAGTAGCAATTACTGTACGTAGTTTAAATATAAAGTGAGGCTTTGTGGGTAATGATGACTCAGATGGAGAATGATCAGACTTTTCAAAACGTGATGGAGTCAGAACTAAAGGTTCAAGGTTCTTTATTGTCATTTACATCACATATGGTACATGAGGTGGAACAAAACTGTGTACACCTGGTCCCAGTTACATCCAACAATAGCAAAAATACGAAGTGTAAAAAGAAACAGTAAATAAGGCTCTAAGATATACACTCAGATAGACATACATATACGTATACGCTTACGTAAACTTGTCAAATCAAGTTATCTTTAAAGAGCACAGTTAAAACAGATAAACTGCTATCAAGGTGCTTGTATAACGTTTCCCTTTGCACATTCTCCCTGTACATTCACATATTTACTTGAGTTGTCTGACTGTCTTGCAAAAGTTGAATTCTTTATTCAAAGCGTGATTTCCAGTGTGATTATGGCACGCCTCCAGGGCCTATCCTGTTATCTCATGACCCTCTTCCTGACCATAACACGACAGAGTGCATATAGACGTTTGGTGCCTTACTTTGGCTCTTTGTTATCATTTTAGCCTCCTTTTTTTTTCTGAGTTCTCAAACAATAAAGAGGGCCTTCCATGCAGCCTGGCTGTCTCAACTACTTCCTGCCAAATCAATAACAAAGAGGTCAGAACTGAATCTGGTCTAACTGCATGTGTATTTGTCTTACACAGATGACTAAATTCAGTTTTCTATTTTCTACTTGCATCAAAGTACTGTACCTATCCAGAACAGACACAGAAGACAACATTACGGCAGTGAAATATACAATAACCAATGTAAACTGCACGGTCAGAACAAAGACTGAAAACTTGTTTAGGTAATGACTGACAATTTATGCATTACATCCTTCACTGCTTTCAATGTGTGGAAAAACTTCAGACACTAGAAATGTCTGGTTTGTGTCAGAAAGTGTTGCCTTTCCACTACATGTGTGAAAGTTTCACTGTGCAGGAGTTGGCTTGTGGTTAAGCAACTGCTGGTTTTTGACTTTAAAAACCCTGGGGGGATTTTGCTGACTGAGCTATGAGAGCTCACTGACCCATTGTTTACGTAAATATGGGCGGAGAGACAATTTTTTTTTGTTGAAAAACAATAAATAAATAAATAAATGAAACATTTTGTTGGTTTTCTAATTTGTTTTTAGTGACATTTCATGCATCAGTTCACATAAAGTTACACGTTTTTTGCAAGGAGTAACAAAATAGAAAGTGTTCACGTTTATCTAATTGTTTTTCTTTTTACAAGAACATCAAACCCTGCAAAAATGAG
The DNA here is from genome assembly GCA_038048925.1 of Garcialebias charrua. Classification (NCBI taxonomy): domain Eukaryota; kingdom Metazoa; phylum Chordata; class Actinopteri; order Cyprinodontiformes; family Rivulidae; genus Garcialebias; species Garcialebias charrua. The sequence goes on from JBBPBX010089165.1 coordinate 8,144, forward strand.
ACCAAAATCTTAAAAAAATGCTTTTGTCACTATAACCTCAGAACATTTATTTGAGCTGTGTATTCAGCTGAAGTTAACCTCTGACCACGTTCAACACCTTGTTGAGTTGCACAAACTGAAGGCAGTTTGTTGTTTTAATGTCAGTTTTTTACTCTTTGTGAAATCACAAGTGTTTATTTCTGAAGATATGTATAACTTGTTACATGAACTTTATTTTCAGTATGCGCATTTCTGCCATGGAGCTGTGAACAAATAGTTCTTAAGAATATAGAGGAACTGTGCTCAAGTGTCCCCCCCACCCCCCTCTCACACCTTTTATGCTGAGATCATGGTGGAAGAAGTGATGAAAAACATTTTATTTTCTTTCTGTCCTTCTTGTGCTGCTTGAAATTTGTTGACAAACCTTGATGTTCTTTACTGTGTTTGAATAACTCCTGTTGTGCTTGAAGCCTGTTGTGAAATCAAGAAATTTACAATAAAACAAACTTATTGTTGAATAAACAAATATTTTAAAGTACCTAATTTGAGTGAAAGGGGAAGTATCAGTAAGTCTGGAGGAAGATACAGTTGCAGTTTGTCAACTGTTGTTATTTAATGTGAAAGAAGATTTAATATCCGAATAGCCTTCATAGTTAATTTACATCAAGTACATTTGCTTTTCAAGCAGCTTGTTTGAATTTTATTTTTAATGACGATGAAAATGACTGGATTGGCCTTTCACAGAATAAAAGAAAGCTGAGATTTCAAAATGACTGTGTTTGGCAACTTTGTGTGTCAAAGATGCAAATATGTTGCTTATGTTAATAAAATAATAAACCAGCCACTAGGGAGCACAAGCCAGTGTATATCTTGTGCCCATCCCAAGCCCGGGTAAATGGTGAGGGTTGTGTCAGGAATGGCATCCAATGTAAAACACTTTTGCCAAAACTATAATGCGAGTTCATCAAAGCCAAACCATAGTGGATCGGTCGAGGCCCGGGTTAACAATGACCGCCACCGTTGCTGTAGACAAACAGGGTGCCGGCGGAAATTGTGCTACTGTTAGTCGAAGACCACATGGAGGGAAACATGTCAGGAGACAGAGGGAGAGGAGGAAAGTGAAGAATGTAGGACTGAGGGTTGCAACTCTAAATGTGGGGACAATGACAGGCAAAGGTAGAGAGCAGGCTGACATGATGCAGAGAAGAAAGGTAGATGTTTTATGTGTCCAAGAGACCAAGTGGAAGGGCAGCAAGGCCCGCAGCATTGGAGCAGGGTTCAAACTGTTTTACCATGGTGTGGATAGAAAGAGAAATGGAGTAGGGGTGGTCCTGAAGGAGGAGTTGGCAAAGAATGTAGTAGAGGTGAAGAGAGTGTCAGATAGGGTGATGTGCCTGAAGGTAGAAGTAGAAGGTCTGATGCTAAACATAGTCAGTGGTTATGCTCCACAGGTTGGATGTGATGGGGAGGAGAAAGATAAATTTTGGAAAGATTTGGATGAAGTGATAGAGAGTATTCCCAGGGAGGAAAGAGTGGTGATTGGAGCAGACCTGAATGGACATGTTGGTGAAGGAAACAGAGGGGATGAGGAAGTGATGGGTAGGTTTGGTGTCAAGGAAAGAAACCAGGAAGGACAGATGGTGGTGGATTTTGCCAAGAGAATGGAAATGGCTATAGTCAATACCTATTTCCAAAAGAGGGAGGAACATAGAGTGACCTATAAGAGTGGAGGAAGGAGTACACAGGTCGACTACATTCTGTGTAGAAGAGGAAACCTGAGGGAGATTGGAGACTGTAAGGTTGTGGCAGGGGAGAGCGTGGCCAGACAGCATCGGATGGTTGTGTGTAGAATGACTGTTGTTGTGAAGAAGAGAAAAAGAGTAAAATCAGAGAAGAAGACCAAATGGTGGAAGCTAAAGAAGGAAGAATGTTGTGAGAAATTCAGAGAGGAGCTGTTAAAGGCTCTGGGTGGTAAGAAAGAGCTTCCAAGTGACTGGGCTACTACAGCAACAGTAATTAGAGAGACAGGTAGGAAGGTACTTGATGTGTCATCTGGACAGAGAAAGGATGATAAGGAAACCTGGTGGTGGAATAGTGAAGTGCAGGACGCCGTTCAAAGAAAGAGGTTAGCCAAGAAGAAATAGAGGATAGAGGACTGAAGAGAGGAGACATGAATATAAGGAAATGGGATGAAGAGCAAAGAGGGAAGTAGCTAAGGCAAAGCAGAGGGCGTACAATGAGTTGTATGGGAGACTTGACACTAAAGAGGGCGAGAAGGACTTGTACCGATTGGCAAGACAGATGGATCAGGCTGGAAAGGATGTGCAACAGGTTAGGCTTATTAAAGAGAGAGTGGTAATGTTCTAACAAGTGAGGAGAGTGTGATGGGAAGATGGAAGGAGTACTTTGAGGAGCTAATGAATGAAGAGATTGAAAGAGAAAGAAGAGTGGAGGTCATAGAAACTGTGGACCAGGAAGTAGGAAATATTAGTGAGGGGGAAGTCCAGAAAGCTCTGAAAAGAATGAAGAAGGGGAAGGCAGTAGGACCTGATGACATACCAGTGGAGGTTTGGAAATGTCTTGGAGAGATAGCAGTGAGGTTTTTGACTCAAATATTCAATGGCATATTTGATGGTGAGAAAATGCCTGAGGAATGGAGAAGAAGTGTGCTGATGCCCATTTTTAAGAACAAGGGTGACGTACAGAGTTGTAGCAACTACAGAGAAATAAAGATGATGAGCCACACGATGAAGATCTGGGAGAGAGTTGTGGAAGCAAGACTTAGACAAGAGGTGACTATATGTGAGCAGCAGTATGGTTTCATGCCAAGAAAGAGCTGCAGTTTTCTCTTGAGTAAACTGCCTACCATAGGGAGCATGGATGGTTCTCACTGCTGCATAGATTGTGGTTCCGTGCTCCGGGCATATGATAGTGTAAGATGTATGAGGGGGTTCAGATTTACTGAGCAGTCTAATACATCAACTGTAAGCATTGACAGGTTACAACCTGACACAAGCTTATCATCAAATATTAACGAGTTCTCTCTTTTTCAGGATTTAAACCAATAAATTGTGACCAGACAAGATGTAACAGGCATGAAACGTTAATTTATGTTGATTCACCATGAGATGAATCATTTATTTAACAGAATCATAAAATTACATCAAACATGTGTATAAGGATTGGTTCTGATCAATTTTCATATAAACTTAACGTCGACAGATTCAATTTTGAACAACAGAACAAGTAATAAGATGATATACTGTATTTACTTATATCTGTAGGCAAATATTTCTTAAAGTTTAGTTAAGAATAAGTTTAAGGAGAAATAGTTAAGAGGAGGAGAAAAATGGAGGAAAGGTGAAGGAGTGAATTATCTGGAGTGTTTATAACCAGAAAACATTGCAGCTCCTCGGCGGTCTCCGCTAGACTCCGGTCCCGCTAAATGAACGTTGACGTTTTACCTGTACGAAGATTCTCGGTCTCTGCTCTGGTAAAATAGTCCCAGCCTTACGTGCACGGACCGTCCATCCTGCTACGTTTTACAGGCTTCCAGCGTCCATTTTACAGTGGCTCGCTCAAGTCCGCATCAACCTCACCGAGGTAGCGACAACTAGTTCCAGTTTGGCTTTTCAAGATAAAACATTCCTCGAAGGAATTTTATTAAAGTGGAGCTTTAAAGCTCGAGGTCGGATTCATATCCAGCAATGCTATGAGTCCTTAGCTGATGACGTGTCATTGGCGTTTGACAGACGTTCAAATCAGCTCTTTGGAGAACATCATAGTTCAACTCCTCCAGCAGACTGAAGAAAGAAGCAGGAAGTGGAACTTTTAAAAGGAGTTTGACATCCGTAGTGCTCACTGCCCTCATTGGTTTGTTCGCCCAGTGGGAAGGAGTTAGCTTGGGTCAAAAATGTCAGAAAGTGTGAAGGCTGTTTCAGGATAACAGAGAAAATTTGTTTTAAGAAAAGACAGAAAACCGTCGCCAGTTATAAGATTAACTGATTAACATCTTAACATTTCTAAAACAAATCTGAAAAGTTCAACTTGACATATTTCTCAACTTTAGACAGCATTCTGATTCATGTGTCCACATATTAAGAATTCACCAGCATAATAAAGAATGACAATTATCATTCAACATATTGAAAAATAACACTGTTCATACGAATAACACAAGGTTATACTTTGATTATATTTGAATTAGCACAAAGTAAAAGAACAAGAGAGTCTCTTGTGATTTAATTTGTGTCTTAAATCAAATTAATAAAATAATACAGTGTTGAATGTCTGTTCACTGAGAGGATCAGTGAAAAGGTGTAAATCCAGTTCAAACAAGTGAAGGTGTATCACTACAGTAGTCACGACCTGTGTCCTGCCTGCCTGGGACGTGACCATCTGCTGGAGGCCCTGTCGGGGAACCCCTGCATGAACTGTAGCTTCATGCCTCATTCTGTAAGAGTGGCTCGGCTGGCCCGGTTTTGCCCCGAGCTCAGCAGTGACCTCCCGCCTTCTGCATAGGAAGCTCCACCCAGGCGCTTGAAGCGCCGGACTGAGGCCGCAGTCTCTGTGGCCTCTCTTGGAAAAAGGCGAGCCAAGTCTGATCAGGGGCTTTCCATGAGAGTGGAGTGGCTGTCTGCAGAATTAGCGGAAATTAAGTCCTTTTTCCAGGCTCACCAACTGGGTGTTGAGCCAATTGAAGCAACTGGACTCCCCTCCCCACCAATGCCTGAGCTGGTTGCGGAGGAAGATGTGTTATCCTTGGCTGCCTCTGCCTCTCATTTTCTAGGGGACGAGCAGGAACAGTCAGTGACTGATTCCTTTTCTTCGTCTCGGATTGCGGTTAGTGGATCAGGTGACGGCTCCATGCAGGACGTTATGCGTCTTTGACTGAGCCATGTCGTAGATCCCTCCGTGATCTACCGGTGGTGCCGGGAGAGTTGTTCGGTCCGGCTGCCTTTTAAGCCATTAAAGCCATTTAAGCCATTCATTGAATTGATAAAGCTTTTCGGATGAGAAGCGAAACGTCTTCTGTTACAAATAAAGTCCAGTTGATCTTGAATTGAACGCCTTTTTGATTTATCATGTCCTGGACGACTGAGAATCTTCACCAGCATACTGCCTTTTAAGCGCTCGAACGGACCGTCCAAGCACGACAGGCAAGGCGGCAGCTTTTGACCCTTAGCAGGGCGATTCTACCTCCGAGGTACCCGTCGGCTGTCTCCAGATTTCAGCCGCCTCAGGGTCCTTGCCCTCGTGTGGATCAGCAGAGACCCAACAGGACCTTTCGTGAGTCGATCTGCCAATTGGCTGGGCAGGTTTGGTCCAGGGGCTCAGGCCGCCGTCCCACCCCCCCACACACACACACCTACACACGGCCCCTAGAGCCCGTGGAGGGGGCCGGCTGTTGGATATTTCTCCCACCAGCAGCTCAGTTTCTGGGCTACTCACGCCGTGGATGCATGGGTGGTTGTGTAGTAATATAGGAAGGGGTCAGTTTACTGACTTACCTATATTTTAGATGTATAAATTGGCAGGGTTTAGACTGACACAAAAATACATCATTAATTAAACGAGTTCTCTCTTTTTCAGTTCAATATCAATAATTCTATACCTTGACCAGATGTAATTCACAGGAAACATTAAACTTATGTTGGTACAGCAGGACTGCACCATTTATTTAACATAATTATAAATTACACCACACATTATGTACATGATTGGTTGATCATTTTTCCTATAATTAACTTCAGCACAGATGAAATACGCGCCCGTAATTTCATAGGAACAACAGAATAAAGTCATGGGTTTTAATAACTTATATCTCTGCTGGCACAATAACTTAAAGTTTAGTTACTTAAAGTAAGAAAGTTTCAGTGAAGAGAAAATGGAGGAGGAAGAAAATGGAGGATGAGGAGAGTTATTATCTTGAAGTGTTTTAACCAGAAACATGGCAGCTCTCCGGCCGATCTCGTCTACACGTTGGTACCCTTGGTAAAGCATATGACGACTTTGTTACCTCGTGAAGATGGTCAATCTCCCTCGGTCCAGTTGGTCAGTTCGTTTACCATTCTCAGCGTCTCCAGACGTGTGCCAAGACTCGAACCGAAAGTAACGGCAGCTCCTGGTGTTGTTGTTCAAGATAAGACGTTCCTTAAAGGAATGTCAATAAAAGAGAGCTTTTTCAGCTGTTGAAGATGACTTATAACTGGCATGTTATAAGTCTTTAACT
>JBBPBX010089166.1:0-14354 GCA_038048925.1 Garcialebias charrua
AAGTAGCAAAAATATGTTAATCTTTGAAAAATTTGCTGAAAGGAGCATAATGATCTGAAATTAGCAGAAATAAGTCAGTAGATGTACAAAAATGTTGAAGTAAGCTGCATTAGGCTGAAAAGAGTGCAACACAGTTCAAGAAACAGCTGAAATCAGCTGAAAGTAGCTGAAATATTTTTTTTAAATATACAAGGTAGCTGAAGGAAGTCGAGCTGGTCCAAAATGTGAAAAAAGTAGTGAAATATTGTAATGAGTTTTAAAGATATCAAGGATGTAAAATGAGCTCCATTCATTTTCAATGGGAAAAAAGTGGCCGAAAAAGCTGAATATTTCAAAAAGCTGAAGTTGCATCAATACCAAAAGTCATAGCCGGAGTGTCCTCAATGAACTGAACATTTTGATATATGAATTGTTGAAATAGCACAAAAACTGTAGGAGGAGTAGCGTGCCAAAAAACGTACGGAATCAGGATAGTAACCGACAATAATAACTAGAAAAACCGCATTTCCTGCGAAAATGCACGTGTGAATGCCTTAGCGCCGCTCCGCCCTTCTCGCGGCGACCGCGGGAAGTCGAGCTGGTCCACCCCGAAACACTCTCGTGCCTTTCCCGTACCCGTTCGGCACCCAGTGCGTGCACTCAATTTGGTCCACATTCCAAAATGGCCGCCTTCCCATTTATCGTACAACGTTGACGCCAGAGGGTTTTCTGTGCGTCTTGGTGAATTGGACAAGTGTACCAAATTTCATGATCCTACGTGAAACTAAGGCCAATGCGGAGGGTAATTTGAAATATTCTAGGTGGCGCTCTTGAGCCCTTTCTGTTGCAATTTTGGCCACGCCCCCAAAATATGTAATTTTTCACCAGTCCTGACGAGTCTGCCAAATTTGGTGAGTTTTGGGATATGATAAAGCTCCCAAAAGGCCAAACGTATTGTGACGGCGTTACGTCTGATTCGCCACATCGCCACGCCCACATGCTCCACCCAAAACAACCAGTCGTGGAAAGCTTGTTACAGCAACATGTCTTCGGTCACTGGACAGACCGTCACGCTGATTAGGTAACAGGTGTCCGATCGGGATGTTCAATGTACAACTGTACACTTCCTGTTGTGAGGGGGCGTGGCTTAATTATTGTCATGATTTGACCATTCAGTATTGCAGGGGACCGGATGTGGGTCAATCACTGAAGGTTTGATGTATTAGACTGTTTTCGTGTAGGTGCTATTAGTGTTTCGTTTGTGACGGCGTGACGGCTGATTCGCCACATCGCCACGCCCACATGCTCCACCCAAAACGGTCAGTGTTGGAAAGCTTGTTACAGCAACATGTCTTCGGTCACTGGACAGACCGTCCCGCTGATTAGGTAACAGGTGTCCGATCGGGACGTTCAATGTATAACTGTACACTTCCTGTTGTGAGGGGGCGTGGCTTAATTAATGTCATGATTTGACCATTCAGTATTGCAGGGGACCGGTTGTGGGTCAATCACTGAAGGTTTGATGTATTAGACTGTTTTCGTGTAGGTGCTATTAGTGTTTCGTTTTTCATGGCGAGATGCCTAACTTTGAGGCCTGGCCACGCCCCTTCAGCATATATGAAAACGCAAGGTTTTGATAATTTTTTACTCCTCCATGTCTGAATGATGAGTCTGCCAAATTTGGTGAGGTTTAGGATATGATAAAGCCCCCAAAATGCCATTTCATTTTAGCTCCATTCATTTCCAATGGGAAAAAAATGGCCGAAAAGGCTAGATATCTCAAAAAGCTAAAGTTGCAGCATTACCAAAAGTCATAGCTGGATTGTCCTGAGCGAGCTGAACATTTTGATATATGAATCGTTGAAATGGCACAAATACTCTAGGAGGAGTAGCGTGCCAAAAAACGTACGGACGGAAGATAGTAACATATAGGAATAATAACTAGAAAAACCGCATTTCCTGCGAAAATGCACGTGTGAATGCCTTAGCGCCGCTCCGCCCTTCTCGCGGCGACCGCGGGAAGTCGAGCTGGTCCACCCCGAAACGCTCTCGTGCCTTTCCCGTACCCGTTCGGCACCCAATGCACGCACCCAATTTGGTCCACATTCCAAAATGGCCGCCTTCCCATTTATCGTACAACGTTGACGCCAGAGGGTTTTCTGTGCGTCTTGGTGAATTGGACAAGTGTACCAAATTTCATGATCCTACGTGAAACTAAGGCCAATGCGGAGGGTAGTTTGAAATTTTCTAGGTGGCGCTCTTGAGCCCTTTCTGTTGCAATTTTGGCCACGCCCCCAAAATATGTAATTTTTCACCAGTCCTGACGAGTCTGCCAAATTTGGTGAGTTTTGGGATATGATAAAGCTCCCAAAAGGCCAAACGTATTGTGACGGCGTTACGTCTGATTCGCCACATCGCCACGCCCACATGCTCCACCCAAAACAACCAGTCGTGGAAAGCTTGTTACAGCAACATGTCTTCGGTCACTGGACAGACCGTCACGCTGATTAGGTAACAGGTGTCCGATCGGGATGTTCAATGTACAACTGTACACTTCCTGTTGTGAGGGGGCGTGGCTTAATTATTGTCATGATTTGACCATTCAGTATTGCAGGGGACCGGATGTGGGTCAATCACTGAAGGTTTGATGTATTAGACTGTTTTCGTGTAGGTGCTATTAGTGTTTCGTTTGTGACGGCGTGACGGCTGATTCGCCACATCGCCACGCCCACATGCTCCACCCAAAACGGTCAGTGTTGGAAAGCTTGTTACAGCAACATGTCTTCGGTCACTGGACAGACCGTCCCGCTGATAAGGTAACAGGTGTCCGATCGGGACGTTCAATGTACAACTGTACACTTCCTGTTGTGAGGGGGCGTGGCTTAATTAATGTCATGATTTGACCATTCAGTATTGTAGGGGACCGGTTGTGGGTCAATCACTGAAGATTTGATGTATTAGACCGTTTTCGTGTAGGTGCTATTAGTGTTTCGTTTTCCATGGCGAGATACCTAACTTTGAGGCCAGGCCACGCCCCTTCAGCATATATGAAAACGTGAGGTTTTGTTCATTTTTTACTCCCCCATGTCTGAGTGATGAGTCTGCCAAATTTGGTGAGATTTAGGATATGATAAAGCCCCCAAACGGCCATTTCATTTTAGCTCCATTCATTTTCAATGGGAAAAAAATGGCCGAAAAGGCTAAATAATTCAAAAAGCTAAAGTTGCAGCATTACCAAAAGTCATAGCCGGATTGTCCTGAGCGAGCTGGACATTTTGATATATGAATTGTTGAAATGGCACCAAAACTGTGCGAGTAGTTACATGCCAAAAAACGTACGGAATGAAGATAGTAACTATAACTAGATTGCATTTCCTGAGAAAATGCATGTGTGAATGCCAAAATGGCCGCTTCACCCAACTTGCATGTTCAATCAAAATGGCCGCTTTACCTAATGTGCTTATTAAATCAAAATGGCTAACTTGTCTACTTAAATTGTAGAACCAAAATGGTAACAATACATGCATTGACTTACTTCGCAAGGCAATTAACTGCCTTGTATATTGAACCAAAATGGCCACTTCACCTAAATTGCATGTTCAATCAAAATGGCCGCTTCACCTAATGCATGATAAAGGATGTCCATAGCTACAACCTCACCAAATTTCGGCTCTCTATGAATAAAGATGGCTGAGTTAAAGCCATTTGAATGTAGCGTTGGCGGCCATCTTGGATTTTTACAGTTTTTTAATGTTTTACTTTGTCGGCCATCTTGGATTTTTGATTTGGATTCCGTACGTGATAGATAATGTCCTCGGCTACAACCTCACCAAATTTCGGCTCTCTATGTATAAAGATGGCTGAGTTAAAGCCATTTGAAAGTAGCATTGGCGGCCATCTTGGATTTTTGATTTTGATATTGCATTTGATAGGAAACATTCTCAGCTATCACTACACCAAGTTTCAGGTCAATATCTCTAAAATTGACCATTTTATAGTATTTTCACTTTTTTGCATTGTCGGCCATCTTGGATTTTTGATTTGGATTCCGTACATGATAGATAATGTCCTTAGCTACAACCTCACCAAATTTCGACTCTCTATGTATAATGATGGCTGAGTTAAAGCCATTTGAAAGTAGCGTTGGCGGCCATCTTGGATTTTTGATTTTGATATTGCATTTGATAGGAAACATTCTCAGCTATCACTACACCAAGTTTCAGCTCAATATCACTAAAATTGACCATTTTATAGTATTTTTACTTTTTTGCATTGTCGGCCATCTTGGATTTTTTTTTTGGATTCTATACATGATAGATAATGTCCTCAGCTACAACCTCACCAAATTTCAGCTCTCTATGTATAAAGATGGTCGAGTTATAACCATTTGAAAGTAGCGTTGGCGGCCATCAGCTGAAATTGGTCAAAAACAGCTGAATATTATCTAAAATAGCAGAAATAAGCTTGAATTAGCAGCAGGATTTAGTAAGAGCTTAATTGGGAATAATCTGAAACATCTTAAACAATCTGAAATCTGAAATAATCTGAAATAAGCAAAAAAAGTGGAAATTATCTGAAAAAAGCTTAAGATAGCTTAAACAGCTGAATATTATCTAAAATAGCAGAAATAAGCTTAAATTATCTGAAGTAATTAGAAATAGCATAATTGTGAATAATCTGAAATATCTGAAACAATCTGAAATCTGAAAAAATCTGAAATAAGCAGAAATAAGCAAAATAAAGTTGAAATTATCTGAAATAAGCTTAAGATAGCAAAAACAGCTGAATATTATCTGAAATACCAGAAAGAAGCTTAAATGTCTTAGAAATTAGTAGCGAGAGTACAGTTTTGCAGAATTAGGCTGAAAAATGTTGAAATGAGTTCAAATAATGTGGAATTTGTTGAAACAAGCCTAAATTAGCATAAAAACAGCTTAATAGTAGCTAAAATAGCAGAAGAAGCTGAAACTAGCAGAAATAAGCACAAAGCATCATAATCTGAATAATCTAAAATATCTGAAACAATCTGAAATCTGAAAAAATCTGAACTAAGCAGAAATAAGCAAAATAAAGTTGAAATTATCTGAAAAAAGCTTAAGATAGCAAAAACAGCTGAATATTATCTGAAATAGCAGAAAGAAGCTTAAATGTCTTAGAAATTAGTAGAGAGAGTACATTTTTGCAGAATTTGGCTGGAAAAAGTTGAAATGAGTTCAAATAATGTGGAATGTGTTGAAACAAGCCTAAATTAGCATAAAAACAGCTTAATAGTAGCTAAAATAGCAGAAGAAGCTGAAACTAGCAGAAATAAGCACAAAGCAGCATAATATGAAGTATCTGAAACAATCTGAAATTGAAAAAAATCTGAAATAAGTAGAAATAAGCAAAATAAAGTTGAAATTATCTGAAAAAAGCTGAAATTGGCCAAAAACAGCTGAACAACAGCTAAAACAAGCAGAAATTATCTTAAATTACCAGAAGGAAGTTGGTAGAGCATGGTTTTGCTGAATTAGGCTGAAAAAAGTTGGATTGATTAAAAAAAATTGTTGAAATAGCTGAAAAAGCTGAAATTTGCATAAAACAGCTAAATAGTAGCTAAAATAGCTAAAATATCTTAATCTTTCAAAAATTATCTGAAAGGAGCATAATGATCTGAAATTAGCAGAAATAAGTCAGTAGAAGTACAAAAATGTTGAAGTAAGCTGCATAAAGCTGAAAAGAGTGCAAAGCAGTTGAAAAAACAGCTGAAATTAGCTGAAAGTAGCTGAAATATTTTTTAAAAAATGTACAAGGTAGCTGAAGGAAGCTGAGCTGGTCCTAAATGTGAAAGGAGTAGTGAAATATTGTAAAGAGTTCCAAAGATATCAAGGATGTAAAATGAGCTCCATTCATTTTCAATGGGGAAAAAATGGCCGAAAAGGCTGAATATTTCAAAAAGCTAAAGTTGCACCAACACCAAAAGTCATAGCCGGAGTGTCCTAAATGAGCTGAACATTTTGATATATGAATTGTTGAAATAGCACAAAAACTGTAGGAGGAGTAGCGTGCCAAAAAACGTACGGAAACAGATAGTAACTGGAACTAGAAAAGTCGCATTTCCTGCGAAAATGCACGTGTGAATGCCTTAGCGCCGCTCCGCCCTTCTCGCGGCGATCGCGGGAAGTCCAGCTAGTCCAACCTGAAACACTCTCGTGCCTTTTCCGTACCCGTTCGGCACCCAACGCATGCACCCAATTTGGTCCACTTTCCAAAATGGCCGCCTTCCCATTTATCGTACAACGTTGATGCCAGAGGGTTTTCTGTGCGTCTTGGTGAATTGGACAAGTGTACCAAATTTCATGATCCTAAGTGAAACTAAGGCCAATGCGGAGGGTAGTTTGAAATATTCTAGGTGGCGCTCTTGAGCCGTTTCTTTTGCAATTTTAGCCACGCCCCTAAAATATGTAATCTTTCACCAGTCCTGATGAGTCTGCCAAATTTTGTGAGTTTTGGGATATGATAAAGCCCCCAAAAAGCCAAACGTATTGTGACGGCGTTACGTCTGATTCGCCACATCGCCACGCCCACATGCTCCACCCAAAACGGTCAGTGTTGGAAAGCTTGTTACAACAACATGTCTTTGGTCACTGGACAGGCCGTCACGCTGATTAGGTAACAGGTGTCCGATCGGGACGTTCAATGTACAACTGTACACTTCCTGTTGTTAGGGGGCGTGGCTTAATTATTGTCATGATTTGACCATTCAGTATTGCAGGGGACCGGATGTGGGTCAATCACTGAAGGTTTGATGTATTAGACAGTTTTCGTGTAGGTGCTATTAGTGTTTCGTTTGTGACGGCGTTACGTCCGATTCGCCACATCGCCACGCCCACATGCTCCACCCAAAACGGTCAGTGTTGGAAAGCTTGTTACAGCAACATGTCTTCGGTCACTGGACAGACCGTCACGCTGATTAGGTAACATGTGTCCGATCGGGACGTTCAATGTACAACTGTACACTTCCTGTTGTGAGGGGGCGTGGCTTAATTAATGTCATGATTTGACCATTCAGTATTGCAGGGGACTGGTTGTGGGTCAATCACTGAAGGTTTGATGTATTAGACGGTTTTCGTGTAGGTGCTATTAGTGTTTCGTTTTTCATGGCGAGATAGCTAACTTTGAGGCCAGGCCACGCCCCTTCAGCATATATGAAAACGTGAGGTTTTGATCATTTTTTACTCCCCCATGTCTGAGTGATGAGTCTGCCAAATTTGGTGAGATTTAGGATATGATAAATCCTCCAAAAGGCCATTTCATTTTAGCTCCATTCATTTTCAATGGGAAAAAAATGGCCGAAAAGGCTTAATATTTCAAAAAGCGAAAGTTGCAACATTACCAAAATTCATAGCTGGATTGTCCTGAACGAGCTGAACATTTTGATATATGAATTGTTGAAATGGCACGAAAACTCTAGGAGGAGTAGGACGCCAAAAAACGTACGGACGGAAGATAGTAACATATAAGAATAATAATAATAATAATAAATATAAACACAATCTCTATAGTGTGAATGCCTTGTTGGCATTCACACAACTAGAAAAACCGCATTTCCTGCGAAAATGCACGTGTGAATGCCTTAGCGCCGCTCCGCCCTTCTCGCGGCGACCGCGGGAAGTCGAGCTGGTCCACCCTGAAACACTGTCGTGCCTTTCCCGTACCCGTTCGGCACCCAATGCATGCACCCGATTTGGTCCACATTCCAAAATGGCCGCCTTCCCATTTATCGTACAACGTTGATGCCAGAGGGTTTTCTGTGCGTCTTGGTGAATTGGACAAGTGTACCAAATTTCATGATCCTACGTGAAACTAAGGCCAATGCGGAGGGTAGTTTGAAATATTCTAGGTGGCGCTCTTGAGCCGTTTCTTTTGCAATTTTGGCCACGCCCCCAAAATATGTAATTTTTCACCACCCCTGATGAGTCTGCCAAATTTGGTGAGTTTTGGGATATGATAAAGCCCCCAAAATGCCAAACGTATTGTGACGGCGTTACGTCTGATTCGCCACATCGCCACGCCCACATGCTCCACCCAAAACGGTCAGTGTTGGAAAGCTTGTTATAGCAACATGTCTTTGGTCACTGGACAAACCGTCACGCTGATTAGGTAACAGGTGTCCGATCGGGACGTTCAATGTACAACTGTACACTTCCTGTTGTGAGGGGGCGTGGCTTAATTATTGTCATGATTTGACCATTCAGTATTGCAGGGGACCGGATGTGGGTCAATCACTGAAGGTTTGATGTATTAGACTGTTTTCGTGTAGGTGCTATTAGTGTTTCGTTTGTGACGGCGTGACGGCTGATTCGCCACATCGCCACGCCCACATGCTCCACCCAAAACGGTCAGTGTTGGAAAGCTTGTTACAGCAACATGTCTTCGGTCACTGGACAGACCGTCCCGCTGATTAGGTAACAGGTGTCCGATCGGGACGTTCAATGTATAACTGTACACTTCCTGTTGTGAGGGGGCGTGGCTTAATTAATGTCATGATTTGACCATTCAGTATTGCAGGGGAGTGGTTGTGGGTCAATCACTGAAGGTTTGATGTATTAGACGGTTTTCGTGTAGGTGCTATTAGTGTTTCGTTTTTCATGGCGAGATGCCTAACTTTGAGGCCAGGCCACGCCCCTTCAGCATATATGAAAATGCGAGGTTTTGATCATTTGTTACTCCTGCATGTCTGAGTGATGAGTCTGCCAAATTTGGTGAGTTTTAGGGTATGATAAAGCCCCCAAAAGACCATTTCATTTTAGCTCCATTCATTTTCAATGGGAAAAAAATGGCCGAAAAGGCTTAATATTTCAAAAAGCGCAACTTGCAGCATTACCAAAAGTCATAGCTGGATTGTCCTGAACGAGCTGAACATTTTGATATATGAATCGTTGAAATGGCACAAATACTCTAGGAGGAGTAGCGTGCCAAAAAACGTACGGACGGAAGATAGTAACTATAATAATAATATTATTAAATATAAACACAATCTCTATAGTGTGAATGCCTTGTTGGCATTCACACAACTAGAAAAACCGCATTTCCTGCGAAAATGCACGTGTGAATGCCTTAGCGCCGCTCCGCCCTTCTCGCGGCGATCGCGGGAAGTCGAGCTGGTCCACCCTGAAACGCTCTCGTGCCTTTCCCGTACCCTTTCGGCACCCAATGCACGCACCCAATTTGGTCCACATTCCAAAATGGCCGCCTTCCCATTTATCGTACAACGTTGATGCCAGAGGGTTTTCTGTGCGTCTTGGTGAATTGGACAAGCGTACCAAATTTCATGATCCTACGTGAAACTAAGGCCAATGCGGAGGGTAGTTTGAAATTTTCTAGGTGGCGCTCTTGAGCCGTTTCTTTTGAAATTTTGGCCACGCCCCCAAAATATGTAATTGTTCACCAGTCCTGATGAGTCCGCCAATTTTGGTGAGTTTTGGGATATGAAAAAGCCCCCAAAATGCTATTTCATTTTAGCTCCATTCATTTTCAATGGGATAAAAATGGCCGAAAAGGTCGCCTTTCCTTTCATCGCACAACGTTGGTGCCAGAGGGTTTTCTGTGCGCCTTGGTGAATCGGGGAGGTGTACCAAATTTCATGATCCTACGTGAAACTAAGGCCAATGCGGAGGGTAGTTTGAAATATTCTAGGTGGCGCTCTTGAGCCCTTTCTGTTGCAATTTTGGCCACGCCCCCAAAATATGTAATCGTTCACCAGTCCTGACGAGTCTGCCAAATTTGGTGAGTTTTGGGATATGATAAAGCTCCCAAAAGGCCAAACGTATTGTGACGGCGTTACGTCTGATTCGCCACATCGCCACGCCCACATGCTCCACCCAAAACAACCAGTCGTGGAAAGCTTGTTACAGCAACATGTCTTCGGTCACTGGACAGACCGTCACGCTGATTAGGTAACAGGTGTCCGATCGGGATGTTCAATGTACAACTGTACACTTCCTGTTGTGAGGGGGCGTGGCTTAATTATTGTCATGATTTGACCATTCAGTATTGCAGGGGACCGGATGTGGGTCAATCACTGAAGGTTTGATGTATTAGACTGTTTTCGTGTAGGTGCTATTAGTGTTTCGTTTGTGACGGCGTGACGGCTGATTCGCCACATCGCCACGCCCACATGCTCCACCCAAAACGGTCAGTGTTGGAAAGCTTGTTACAGCAACATGTCTTTGGTCACTGGACAGACCGTCCCGCTGATTAGGTAACAGGTGTCCGATCGGGACGTTCAATGTATAACTGTACACTTCCTGTTGTGAGGGGGCGTGGCTTAATTAATGTCATGATTTGACCATTCAGTATTGTAAGGGACCGGTTGTGGGTCAATCACTGAAGGTTTGATGTATTAGACAGTTTTCGTGTAGGTGCTATTAGTGTTTCGTTTGTGATGGCGTTACGTCTGATTCGCCATATTGCCACGCCCACATGCTCCACCCAAAACGGTCAGTGTTGGAAAGCTTGTTACAGCAACATGTCTTTGGTCACTGGACAGACCGTCACGCTGATTAGGTAACAGGTGTCCGATCGGGACGTTCAATGTACAACTGTACACTTCCTGTTGTGAGGGGGCGTGGCTTAATTAATGTCATGATTTGACCATTCAGTATTGCAGGGGACTGGTTGTGGGTCAATCACTGAAGGTTTGATGTATTAGACAGTTTTCGTGTAGGTGCTATTAGTGTTTCGTTTTTCATGGCGAGATACCTAACTTTGAGGCCAGGCCACGCCCCTTCATCATATATGAAAACATGAGGTTTTGATCATTTGTTACTCCTGCATGTCTGAGTGATGAGTCTGCCAAATTTGGTGAGATTTAGGATATAATAAAGCCCCCAAACGGCCATTTCATTTTAGCTCCATTCATTTTCAATGGGAAAAAGATGGCCGAAAAGGCTGAATATCTCAAAAAGCTAAAGTTGCAGCATTACCAAAAGTCATAGCCGGATTGTCCTAAATGAGCTGAACATTTTGATATATGAATTGTTGAAATCGCACCAAAACTGTGCGAGTAGTTACATGCCAAAAAACGTACGGAGTGAAGATAGTAACATCTATAAACTGTAGATAATAATAATAATAAATATAAACACAATCTCTATAGTGTGAATGCCTTGTTGGCATTCACACATAATAACTAGAAAAACCGCATTTCCTGCGAAAATGCACGTGTGAATGCCTTAGCGCCGCTCCGCCTTTCTCGTGGCGACCGCGGGAAGTCCAGCTGGTCCACCCTGAAACACTCTCGTGCCTTTCCCGTACCCGTTCGGCACCCAATGCACGCACCCAATTTGGTCCACATTCCAAAATGGCCGCCTTCCCATTTATCGTACAACGTTGACGCCAGAGGGTTTTCTGTGCGTCTTGGTGAATTGGACAAGTGTACCAAATTTCATGATCCTACGTGAAACTAAGGCCAATGCGGAGGGTGGTTTGAATATTTCTAGGTGGCGCTCTTGAGCCGTTTCTTTTGCAATTTTGGCCACGCCCCCAAAATATGTAATTTTTCACCAGTCCTGACGAGTCTGCCAAATTTGGTGAGTTTTGGGATATGATAAAGCTCCCAAAAGGCCAAACGTATTGTGACGGCGTTACGTCTGATTCGCCACATCGCCACGCCCACATGCTCCACCCAAAACGGTCAGTGTTGGAAAGCTTGTTACAGCAACATGTCTTCGGTCACTGGACGGACCGTCACGCTGATTAGGTAACAGGTGTCTGATCGGGACATTCAATGTAAAACTGTACACTTCCTGTTGTGAGGGGGCGTGGCTTAATTAATGTCATGATTTGACCATTCAGTATTGCAGGGGACCGGATGTGGGTCAATCACTGAAGGTTTGATGTATTAGACTGTTTTCGTGTAGGTGCTATTAGTGTTTCGTTTGTGACGGCGTGACGTCTGATTCGCCACATCGCCACGCCCACATGCTCCACCCAAAACGGTCAGTGTTGGAAAGCTTGTTACAGCAACATGTCTTTGGTCACTGGACAGACCGTCACGCTGATTAGGTAACAGGTGTCCGATCGGGACGTTCAATGTACAACTGTACACTTCCTGTTGTGAGGGGGCGTGGCTTAATTAATGTCATGATTTGACCATTCAGTATTGCAGGGGACTGGTTGTGGGTCAATCACTGAAGGTTTGATGTATTAGACAGTTTTCGTGTAGGTGCTATTAGTGTTTCGTTTTTCATGGCGAGATACCTAACTTTGAGGCCAGGCCACGCCCCTTCATCATATATGAAAACATGAGGTTTTGATCATTTTTTACTCCCCCATGTCTGAGTGATGAGTCTGCCAAATTTGGTGAGATTTAGGATATGATAAAGCCCCCAAACGGCCATTTCATTTTAGCTCCATTCATTTTCAATGGGAAAAAGATGGCCGAAAAGGCTGAATATCTCAAAAAGCTAAAGTTGCAGCATTACCAAAAGTCATAGCCGGATTGTCCTAAATGAGCTGAACATTTTGATATATGAATTGTTGAAATCGCACCAAAACTGTGCGAGTAGTTACATGCCAAAAAACGTACGGAATGAAGATAGTAACATCTATAAACTGTAGATAATAATAAATATAAACACAATCTCTATAGTGTGAATGCCTTGTTGGCATTCACACAAATATAAACACAATCTCTATAGTGTGAATGCCTTGTTGGCATTCACACAACTAGAAAAACCGCATTTCCTGCGAAAATGCACGTGTGAATGCCTTAGCGCCGCTCCGCCCTTCTCGCGGCGACCGTGGGAAGTCCAGCTGGTCCACCCTGAAACGCTCTCGTGCCTTTCCCGTACCCTTTCGGCACCCAATGCACGCACCCAATTTGGTCCACATTCCAAAATGGCCGCCTTCCCATTTATCGTACAACGTTGATGCCAGAGGGTTTTCTGTGCGTCTTGGTGTATTGGACAAGTGTACCAAATTTCATGATCCTACGTGAAACTAAGGCCAATGTGGAGGGTAGTTTGAAATTTTCTAGGTGGCGCTCTTGAGCCGTTTCTTTTGCAATTTTGGCCACGCCCCCAAAATATGTAATTTTTCACCAGTCCTGACGAGTCTGCCAAATTTGGTGAGTTTTGGGATATGATAAAGCTCCCAAAAGGCCAAACGTATTGTGACGGCGTTACATCTGATTCGCCACATCGCCACGCCCACATGCTCCACCCAAAACGGTCAGTGTTGGAAACGTTGTTACAGCAACATGTCTTTGGTCACTGGACAGACCGTCACGCTGATTAGGTAACAGGTGTCCGATCGGGACGTTCAATGTACAACTGTACACTTCCTGTTGTGAGGGGGCGTGGCTTAATTAATGTCATGATTTGACCATTCAGTATTGCAGGGGACTGGTTGTGGGTCAATCACTGAAGGTTTGATGTATTAGACAGTTTTCGTGTAGGTGCTATTAGTGTTTCGTTTTTCATGGCGAGATACCTAACTTTGAGGCCAGGCCACGCCCCTTCATCATATATGAAAACATGAGGTTTTGATCATTTGTTACTCCTGCATGTCTGAGTGATGAGTCTGCCAAATTTGGTGAGATTTAGGATATAATAAAGCCCCCAAACGGCCATTTCATTTTAGCTCCATTCATTTTCAATGGGAAAAAGATGGCCGAAAAGGCTGAATATCTCAAAAAGCTAAAGTTGCAGCATTACCAAAAGTCATAGCCGGATTGTCCTAAATGAGCTGAACATTTTGATATATGAATTGTTGAAATCGCACCAAAACTGTGCGAGTAGTTACATGCCAAAAAACGTACGGAATGAAGATAGTAACATCTATAAACTGTAGATAATAATAATAATAACTAGAAAAACCGCATTTCCTACGAAAATGCACGTGTGAATGCCTTAGCGCCGCTCCGCCCTTCTCGCGGCGACCGCGGGAAGTCGAGCTGGTCCACCCCGAAACACTCTCGTGCCTTTCCCGTACCCGTTCGGCACCCGATTTGGTCCACATTCCAAAATGGCCGCCTTCCCATTTATCGTACAACGTTGACGCCAGAGGGTTTTCTGTGCGTCTTGGTGAATTGGACAAGTGTACCAAATTTCATGATCCTACGTGAAACTAAGGCCAATGCGGAGGGTAATTTGAAATATTCTAGGTGGCGCTCTTGAGCCCTTTCTGTTGCAATTTTGGCCACGCCCCCAAAATATGTAATTTTTCACCAGTCCTGACGAGTCTGCCAAATTTGGTGAGTTTTGGGATATGATAAAGCTCCCAAAAGGCCAAACGTATTGTGACGGCGTTACGTCTGATTCGCCACATCGCCACGCCCACATGCTCCACCCAAAACAACCAGTCGTGGAAAGCTTGTTACAGCAACATGT
>JBBPBX010089168.1:0-14354 GCA_038048925.1 Garcialebias charrua
TTTAACCGGGATTTGAAAACCGAGAGGGAGGGGGCCTGTTTGATGAGCAGCGGTAACTCGTTCCAGAGTCTTGGGCCTGCTACAGAGAACGCCCTGTCACCCCTGCGCTTAAGGCGAGTTTCTGGAACTATTAAGAGTACCTGATCCTCTGACCTCAAAGCACGTGGAGGGACATATGGGTGTATCAGATCCGAGAGATAGGCGGGGGCGAGACTGTTCAGCGATTTGTAGACATACATGAGAATTTTGAATTGGATTCGAAGATGAACCGGTAGCCAGTGAAGGGAGGCCAAGACTGGTGTAATGTGCTCTCTTTTGCGTGTGCTGGTTAAAAATCGGGCAGCTGCGTTCTGAACCAGTTGTAATCGTGCAATGGTGGCTTGACTGACGCCAAACAGAAGTGAATTGCAGTAATCAAGCCTAGATGTAATGAATGCGTGAATCACTGTCTCCAGGTGCTTTTTGGATAATATGGGCTTCAGCTTAGACAGACGCCTCAGCTGGAAAAAACAGGATTTGACGATCATGTTTACATGACTGTTGAGTTTCATGGAAGGATCCATTATCACTCCCAGATTTTTGACTTTTTGTTTTTCGGACAGGGGTAGAGCAGACAGGTCAATGCAGTGGTTTGAGGTTGTGTCATTGGGAAGGAACAATATGGCTTCAGACTTCTTATCATTGAAGCTTAAGAAATTTAAAGCCATCCAGTCCCTGATGTCAGCCAGGCAGTCGAGCAGAGGTTGAATAGAGCCTGTACCATTTTGTCTTAGGGGGAAGTAGATTTGACAGTCATCAGCGTAGAAGTGGAAAGGTATATTGTGTTTCCGGAAAATAGCACCGAGTGGCAGCAGGTATAAGGAGAACAAGAGAGGACCCAGGATGGACCCCTGCGGAACCCCCCATTTAAGAGCCGCCACTGCAGAAGTAAAATCATTGATGGACACACAAAAAGACCTGTCAGAGAGGTAGGATCTGAACCAGTTTAGGGCTGATCCTGAGATGCCCACCCACTGCTCCAACCTAGCAATGAGGATCTCATGGTCGATGGTGTCGAAAGCGGATGTGAGGTCCAATAGGACAAGCAGCACAGAGTCACCAGTATCTGTGGATAGGAAGATGTCGTTAAAAACCTTCAGTAGGGCAGTCTCAGTGCTGTGGAGGGATTTGAAGCCAGACTGGAATAGCTCGGGGATAGCGTGATCCTCCAGGAAGCACTTTAGTTGGGACTCAACTATTTTCTCTAGAAGTTTAGAAACAAATGGGAGTCTGGAGACAGGCCTGAAATTGGATAATACTGACGGGTCGAGGTTTGGTTTTTTCAGGAGGGGTTGAACAGCAGCATGTTTTAATGATTTTGGCACCACACCCGAGGATAGACTGCTATTTACAATCGAGAGAATGGAGGGACCTAGAGTGTGAAAAACCTCCTTTAGAAGCCGAGGGGGGACCACATCGAAGGGGGAGCCAGATGGTTTCAGGCTGCACATGACCTGCTCTAGAGAGGACAGAGAGACTGGTTCAAAATGTTCAAACACAGCAACAGATTGAGGTGGGATGGATGGATCGTGAGATGGAGGAGAAATGAGAGCCCTGGTGGTTGCGATTTTATCTAAAAAGAAATGTTGGAAGTTCTCGCACAGCTCAGTCGAGGCTTCCATGGGTGATTGTTCAGTGAGGTGGAGAACAGAGTTTAGGGTGGAGAACAGAACTCGAGGGTTACGAGAGTTTGCAGCAATGATATCAGAGAAGTATTGTGATTTAGCAGTTTTCACTGCTTTCTGATATCGGCGCCAGCTCTCTTTTACCATCTCAAAAGAGACCTGCAGACTGTCTTTTTTCCACTTCCTCTCCACCTTTCGGCATTGCTGCCTGGCAGCTCTGGTCGTGTCATTCAGCCACGGTTCGGCCCTGAGTTTTGGTCTTCTCAGTTTAATAGGCGCTACTTGATCCAAAGCCTTTAAACAAACAGAGTCAAACTGGTTTGTCAGCTCCTCAGTGCTGGAGAGGAACAATGGGGGTGAATTAACATGTCATTGTTGTAAACCTCAGTGAAACGTGCGGCAGTTAAATGGTTAACATTCCTGCCTTTACGTGCAGGAATGCATGTTTTAGGAGTTACATGGGGGATGGTGAACTGAAAATTCACTGGCCTATGATCTGAGAATACATTGTCTCCTATTTCAAGGTTTGAAACGGTCACATCACATGTTAAAACAAGGTCCAACAAATGTCCACGCTGCTGCGTGGGAGAGTTCACGTGTTGAGTTAAATTAAATGAGTCCAATAAATCTAGAAAGTCCTTAACCATGGGCTTCTCAGGACAACACACGTGCAAGTTGAAGTCGCCTGAAATGACGACCCGAGAATATTTAGCTGTAATTTCAGCCAAGAAATCAGAAAACTCGCTGATGAAGTTCTTGGAACGAGGCGGCCGGTAGACAAGAGCACACAAAGTTACAGGTGAATGTCCTAGTTCAAAAACAGTCAGCTCAAAGCTAGAGCAGGAGACTGGAATGGACAGTTGTTTACAGTCAAAAGTTGATTTGAATATTGTTAATAATCCACCACCACGACCTGATGGTCGCGGGTCGTTAAAAAACAAACAGTTTGGTGGTATTATTTCCGTCAGCGCGCTGGACTCACCCAACGACATCCACGAATCCACGACTGATCATGATGACATAATTCCGAGGGTTCCCTCCTGAACATGATGACATCAGTGAGTTTTCCTCCTGAACATGATGACATCAGTGAGTTTTCCTCCTTAACTTGATGACATCATTCTGAGTGTTCCTTCCTGATCATGATGACATCATTCTGAGGGTTCCCCCCGATCATGATGACATCATTCTGAGGGTTCCCCCAATCATGATGACATCATTCAGTTTTACTCCTGAACATGATAACATCAGTGAGTTTCCTCCTGAACTTCATGGCATCATTCTGAGGGTTCCCTCCTGATCATGATGACATCATTCTGAGTGTTCCCTCCTGAACATGATGACATCATTCTGAGGGTTCCCTCCTGAACATGATGACATAATTCTGAGGGTTCCCTCCTAATCATGATGACATCATTCTGAGTGTTCCCCCTGATCATGATGACATCATCCAGTTTTCCTCCTGAACATGATGACATCAGTGAGTTTTCCTCCTGAACTTGATGACATAATTCTGAGGGTTCCTCCTGATCATGATGACATCATTCTGAGGGTTCCCTCCTGAACTTGATGACATTAATCTGAGGGTTCCCTCCTGATTATGACGACATCATTCTGAGGGTTCCCTCCTGAACATGATGACATCATTCTGAGGGTTCCCTCTTGATCATGATGACATCATTCAGTTTTCCTCCTGAACTTGATTAAATCGTTCTGAGGGTTCCCTCCTGATCATGATGAAATCATTCTGAGGGTTCCCCACTGATCATGATGACATCATTCTGAGGGTTCCCTCCTGATCATGATGTCATCATTCTGAGGGTTCCCTCCTGAGCATGATGAAATCATTCTGAGGGTTCCCTCCTGATCATGATGACATCATTCTGAGGGTTCCCTCCTGATCATGATGACATCATTCTGAGGGTTCCCTCCTGATCATGATGACATCATTCTGAGGGTTCCCTCCTGATCATGATGACATCATTCTGAGGGTTCCCTCCTGATCATGATGACATCATTCTGAAGGTTCCCTCCTGAAAATTATCAACATCATTCTGAGGGTTCCCTCCTGATCATGATGACATCATTCTGAAGGTTCCCTCCTGAACATGATGACATCATTCTGAGGGTTCCCTCCTGAACATGACGACATCATCCAGTTTTCCTCCTGAACATGATGACATCAGTGAGTTTTCCTCATGAACTTGATGACATAATTCTGAGGGCTTCCTCCTAATCATGATGACATCATGCTGAGGGTTCCCTCCTGAACTTGATGACATCATTCTGAGGGTTCCCTCCTGATTATGATGACATCATTCTGAGGATTCCCTCCTGAACATGATGACATCATTCTGAGGGTTCCCTCCTGATCATGATGACATCATTCAGTTTTCCTCCTGAACCTGATGACATTAGTGAGTTTTCCTCCTGAACTTGATTAAATCATTCTGAGGGTTCCCCCCTGATCAGGATGACATCATTCTGAGGGTTCCCTCCTGATCATGATGTCATCATTCTGAGGGTTCCCTCTTGATCATGATGAAATCATTCTGAGGGTTCCCCACTGTTCATGATGACATCATTCTGAGGGTTCCCTCCTGATCATGATGTCATCATTCTGAGGGTTCCCTCCTGATCATAATGACATCATTCTGAGGGTTCCCTCCTGATCAGGATGACATCATTCTGAGGGTTCCCTCCTGATCATGATGACATCATTCTGAGGGTTTCCTCCTGATCATGATGACATCATTCTGAGGGTTCCCTCCTGAAGATGATTGACATTATTCTGAGGGTTCCCTCCTGATCATGATGACATCATTCTGAGGGTTCCCTCCTGAACATGATGACATTTTCAGAGTTTCCCCTGATCATGATGACATCATTCTGAGGGTTCCCCCGATCATGATGACATCATTCTGAGAGTTCCCTCCTGAACATGACACTTTCAGAGTTTTCCTCCTAATCATGATGACTTCATTCTGAGGGTTCCCCCCTGATCATGATGACATCATTAAGTTTTCCTCCTGAACTTAATGACATCATTCTGAGGGTTCCCTCCTGATCATGATTACATCATTCTGAGGTTTCCCTCCTGATCATGATGACATCATTCTGAGTGTTCCCTCCTGAACATGATGACATCATTCTGAAGGTTCCCTCCTGAACATGATGACATAATTCTGAGGGTTCCCTCCTGAACATGATGACATAATTCTGAGGGTTCCCTCCTAATCATGATGACATCATTCTGAGTGTTCCCCCTGATCATGATGACATCATCCAGTTTTCCTCCTGAACATGATGACATCAGTGAGTTTTCCTCCTGAACTTGATGACATAATTCTGAGGGTTCCTCCTGATCATGATGACATCATTCTGAGGGTTCCCTCCTGAACTTGATGACATTAATCTGAGGGTTCCCTCCTGATTATGACGACATCATTCTGAGGGTTCCCTCCTGAACATGATGACATCATTCTGAGGGTTCCCTCTTGATCATGATGACATCATTCAGTTTTCCTCCTGAACTTGATTAAATCGTTCTGAGGGTTCCCTCCTGATCATGATGAAATCATTCTGAGGGTTCCCCACTGATCATGATGACATCATTCTGAGGGTTCCCTCCTGATCATGATGTCATCATTCTGAGGGTTCCCTCCTGAGCATGATGAAATCATTCTGAGGGTTCCCTCCTGATCATGATGATATCATTCTGAGGGTTCCCTCCTGATCATGATGACATCATTCTGAGGGTTCCCTCCTGATCATGATGACATCATTCTGAGGGTTCCCTCCTGATCATGATGACATCATTCTGAGGGTTCCCTCCTGATCATGATGACATCATTCTGAAGGTTCCCTCCTGAAAATTATCAACATCATTCTGAGGGTTCCCTCCTGATCATGATGACATCATTCTGAAGGTTCCCTCCTGAACATGATGACATCATTCTGAGGGTTCCCTCCTGAACATGACGACATCATCCAGTTTTCCTCCTGAACATGATGACATCAGTGAGTTTTCCTCATGAACTTGATGACATAATTCTGAGGGCTTCCTCCTAATCATGATGAGATCATGCTGAGGGTTCCCTCCTGAACTTGATGACATCATTCTGAGGGTTCCCTCCTGATTATGATGACATCATTCTGAGGATTCCCTCCTGAACATGATGACATCATTCTGAGGGTTCCCTCCTGATCATGATGACATCATTCAGTTTTCCTCCTGAACCTGATGACATTAGTGAGTTTTCCTCCTGAACTTGATTAAATCATTCTGAGGGTTCCCCCCTGATCAGGATGACATCATTCTGAGGGTTCCCTCCTGATCATGATGTCATCATTCTGAGGGTTCCCTCTTGATCATGATGAAATCATTCTGAGGGTTCCCCACTGTTCATGATGACATCATTCTGAGGGTTCCCTCCTGATCATGATGTCATCATTCTGAGGGTTCCCTCCTGATCATAATGACATCATTCTGAGGGTTCCCTCCTGATCAGGATGACATCATTCTGAGGGTTCCCTCCTGATCATGATGACATCATTCTGAGGGTTTCCTCCTGATCATGATGACATCATTCTGAGGGTTCCCTCCTGAAGATGATTGACATTATTCTGAGGGTTCCCTCCTGATCATGATGACATCATTCTGAGGGTTCCCTCCTGAACATGATGACATTTTCAGAGTTTCCCCTGATCATGATGACATCATTCTGAGGGTTCCCCCGATCATGATGACATCATTCTGAGAGTTCCCTCCTGAACATGACACTTTCAGAGTTTTCCTCCTAATCATGATGACTTCATTCTGAGGGTTCCCCCCTGATCATGATGACATCATTAAGTTTTCCTCCTGAACTTAATGACATCATTCTGAGGGTTCCCTCCTGATCATGATTACATCATTCTGAGGTTTCCCTCCTGATCATGATGACATCATTCTGAGTGTTCCCTCCTGAACATGATGACATCATTCTGAAGGTTCCCTCCTGAACATGATGACATAATTCTGAGGGTTCCCTCCTGATCATGATGACATCATTCTGAGTGTTCCCCCCTGATCATGATGGCATTCTGAGGGTTCCCTCCTGATTATGATGACATCATTCAGTTTTCCTCCTGAACCTGATGACATCAGTGAGTTTTCCTCCTGAACTTGATTAAATCATTCTGAGGGTTCCCTCCTGATCATGATAAAATCATTCTGAGGGTTCCCCACTGATCATGATGACATCATTCTGAGGGTTCCCTCCTGATCATGATGACATCATTCTGAGGGTTCCCTCCTGATCATGATGACATCATTCTGAGGGTTCCCTCCTGATCATGATGACATCATTCTGAGGGTTCCCTCCTGATCATGATTGACATCATTCTGAGGGTTCCCTCCTGAAAATGATTGACATCATTCTGAGGGTTCCCTCCTGATCATGATGACATCATTCTGAGGGTTTCCTCCTGAACATGATGACATTTTCAGAGTTTTCCCCTGAACATGATGACATCAGTGAGTTTTCCTCCTTAACTTGATGACATCATTCTGAGTGTTCCTTCCTGATCATGATGACATCATTCTGAGGGTTCCCCCCGATCATGATGACATCATTCTGAGGGTTCCCCCAATCATGATGACATCATTCAGTTTTACTCCTGAACATGATAACATCAGTGAGTTTCCTCCTGAACTTCATGGCATCATTCTGAGGGTTCCCTCCTGATCATGATGACATCATTCTGAGTGTTCCCTCCTGAACATGATGACATCATTCTGAGGGTTCCCTCCTGAACATGATGACATAATTCTGAGGGTTCCCTCCTAATCATGATGACATCATTCTGAGTGTTCCCCCTGATCATGATGACATCATCCAGTTTTCCTCCTGAACATGATGACATCAGTGAGTTTTCCTCCTGAACTTGATGACATAATTCTGAGGGTTCCTCCTGATCATGATGACATCATTCTGAGGGTTCCCTCCTGAACTTGATGACATTAATCTGAGGGTTCCCTCCTGATTATGACGACATCATTCTGAGGGTTCCCTCCTGAACATGATGACATCATTCTGAGGGTTCCCTCTTGATCATGATGACATCATTCAGTTTTCCTCCTGAACTTGATTAAATCGTTCTGAGGGTTCCCTCCTGATCATGATGAAATCATTCTGAGGGTTCCCCACTGATCATGACGACATCATTCTGAGGGTTCCCTCCTGATCATGATGTCATCATTCTGAGGGTTCCCTCCTGAGCATGATGAAATCATTCTGAGGGTTCCCTCCTGATCATGATGATATCATTCTGAGGGTTCCCTCCTGATCATGATGACATCATTCTGAGGGTTCCCTCCTGATCATGATGACATCATTCTGAGGGTTCCCTCCTGATCATGATGA
Organism: Garcialebias charrua; assembly: GCA_038048925.1. NCBI lineage: Eukaryota > Metazoa > Chordata > Actinopteri > Cyprinodontiformes > Rivulidae > Garcialebias > Garcialebias charrua. The sequence goes on from JBBPBX010089168.1 coordinate 8,072, forward strand.
CATCATTCTGAGGGTTCCCTCCTGATCATGATGACATCATTCTGAAGGTTCCCTCCTGAAAATTATCAACATCATTCTGAGGGTTCCCTCCTGATCATGATGACATCATTCTGAAGGTTCCCTCCTGAACATGATGACATCATTCTGAGGGTTCCCTCCTGAACATGACGACATCATCCAGTTTTCCTCCTGAACATGATGACATCAGTGAGTTTTCCTCATGAACTTGATGACATAATTCTGAGGGCTTCCTCCTAATCATGATGACATCATGCTGAGGGTTCCCTCCTGAACTTGATGACATCATTCTGAGGGTTCCCTCCTGATTATGATGACATCATTCTGAGGATTCCCTCCTGAACATGATGACATCATTCTGAGGGTTCCCTCCTGATCATGATGACATCATTCAGTTTTCCTCCTGAACCTGATGACATTAGTGAGTTTTCCTCCTGAACTTGATTAAATCATTCTGAGGGTTCCCCCCTGATCAGGATGACATCATTCTGAGGGTTCCCTCCTGATCATGATGAAATCATTCTGAGGGTTCCCACTGATCATGATGAAATCATTCTGAGGGTTCCCCACTGATCATGATGACATCATTCTGAGGGTTCCCTCCTGATCATAATGACATCATTCTGAGGGTTCCCTCCTGATCAGGATGACATCATTCTGAGGGTTCCCTCCTGATCATGATGACATCATTCTGAGGGTTTCCTCCTGATCATGATGACATCATTCTGAGGGTTCCCTCCTGAAGATGATTGACATTATTCTGAGGGTTCCCTCCTGATCATGATGACATCATTCTGTGGGTTCCCTCCTGAACATGATGACATTTTCAGAGTTTCCCCTGATCATGATGACATCATTCTGAGGGTTCCCCCGATCATGATGACATCATTCTGAGAGTTCCCTCCTGAACATGACACTTTCAGAGTTTTCCTCCTAATCATGATGACTTCATTCTGAGGGTTCCCCCCTGATCATGATGACATCATTAAGTTTTCCTCCTGAACTTAATGACATCATTCTGAGGGTTCCCTCCTGATCATGATTACATCATTCTGAGGTTTCCCTCCTGATCATGATGACATCATTCTGAGTGTTCCCTCCTGAACATGATGACATCATTCTGAAGGTTCCCTCCTGAACATGATGACATAATTCTGATGGTTCCCTCCTGATCATGATGACATCATTCTGAGTGTTCCCCCCTGATCATGATGGCATTCTGAGGGTTCCCTCCTGATTATGATGACATCATTCAGTTTTCCTCCTGAACCTGATGACATCAGTGAGTTTTCCTCCTGAACTTGATTAAATCATTCTGAGGGTTCCCTCCTGATCATGATAAAATCATTCTGAGGGTTCCCCACTGATCATGATGACATCATTCTGAGGGTTCCCTCCTGATCATGATGACATCATTCTGAGGGTTCCCTCCTGATCATGATGACATCATTCTGAGGGTTCCCTCCTGATCATGATGACATCATTCTGAAGGTTCCCTCCTGAAAATTATCAACATCATTCTGAGGGTTCCCTCCTGATCATGATGACATCATTCTGAAGGTTCCCTCTTGAACATGATGACATCATTCTGAGGGTTCCCTCCTGAACATGACGACATCATCCAGTTTTCCTCCTGAACATGATGACATCAGTGAGTTTTCCTCATGAACTTGATGACATAATTCTGAGGGCTTCCTCCTAATCATGATGACATCATGCTGAGGGTTCCCTCCTGAACTTGATGACATCATTCTGAGGGTTCCCTCCTGATTATGATGACATCATTCTGAGGATTCCCTCCTGAACATGATGACATCATTCTGAGGGTTCCCTCCTGATCATGATGACATCATTCAGTTTTCCTCCTGAACCTGATGACATTAGTGAGTTTTCCTCCTGAACTTGATTAAATCATTCTGAGGGTTCCCCCCTGATCAGGATGACATCATTCTGAGGGTTCCCTCCTGATCATGATGTCATCATTCTGAGGGTTCCCTCTTGATCATGATGAAATCATTCTGAGGGTTCCCCACTGTTCATGATGACATCATTCTGAGGGTTCCCTCCTGATCATGATGTCATCATTCTGAGGGTTCCCTCCTGATCAGGATGACATCATTCTGAGGGTTCCCTCCTGATCATGATGACATCATTCTGAGGGTTTCCTCCTGATCATGATGACATCATTCTGAGGGTTCCCTCCTGAAGATGATTGACATTATTCTGAGGGTTCCCTCCTGATCATGATGACATCATTCTGTGGGTTCCCTCCTGAACATGATGACATTTTCAGAGTTTCCCCTGATCATGATGACATCATTCTGAGGGTTCCCCCGATCATGATGACATCATTCTGAGAGTTCCCTCCTGAACATGACACTTTCAGAGTTTTCCTCCTAATCATGATGACTTCATTCTGAGGGTTCCCCCCTGATCATGATGACATCATTAAGTTTTCCTCCTGAACTTAATGACATCATTCTGAGGGTTCCCTCCTGATCATGATGTCATCATTCTGAGGGTTCCCTCTTGATCATGATGAAATCATTCTGAGGGTTCCCCACTGTTCATGATGCCATCATTCTGAGGGTTCCCTCCTGATCATGATGTCATCATTCTGAGGGTTCCCTCCTGATCAGGATGACATCATTCTGAGGGTTCCCTCCTGATCATGATGACATCATTCTGAGGGTTTCCTCCTGATCATGATGACATCATTCTGAGGGTTCCCTCCTGAAGATGATTGACATTATTCTGAGGGTTCCCTCCTGATCATGATGACATCATTCTGTGGGTTCCCTCCTGAACATGATGACATTTTCAGAGTTTCCCCTGATCATGATGACATCATTCTGAGGGTTCCCCCGATCATGATGACATCATTCTGAGAGTTCCCTCCTGAACATGACACTTTCAGAGTTTTCCTCCTAATCATGATGACTTCATTCTGAGGGTTCCCCCCTGATCATGATGACATCATTAAGTTTTCCTCCTGAACTTAATGACATCATTCTGAGGGTTCCCTCCTGATCATGATTACATCATTCTGAGGTTTCCCTCCTGATCATGATGACATCATTCTGAGTGTTCCCTCCTGAACATGATGACATCATTCTGAAGGTTCCCTCCTGAACATGATGACATAATTCTGAGGGTTCCCTCCTGATCATGATGACATCATTCTGAGTGTTCCCCCCTGATCATGATGGCATTCTGAGGGTTCCCTCCTGATTATGATGACATCATTCAGTTTTCCTCCTGAACCTGATGACATCAGTGAGTTTTCCTCCTGAACTTGATTAAATCATTCTGAGGGTTCCCTCCTGATCATGATAAAATCATTCTGAGGGTTCCCCACTGATCATGATGACATCATTCTGAGGGTTCCCTCCTGATCATGATGACATCATTCTGAGGGTTCCCTCCTGATCATGATGACATCATTCTGAGGGTTCCCTCCTGATCATGATGACATCATTCTGAAGGTTCCCTCCTGAAAATTATCAACATCATTCTGAGGGTTCCCTCCTGATCATGATGACATCATTCTGAAGGTTCCCTCTTGAACATGATGACATCATTCTGAGGGTTCCCTCCTGAACATGACGACATCATCCAGTTTTCCTCCTGAACATGATGACATCAGTGAGTTTTCCTCATGAACTTGATGACATAATTCTGAGGGCTTCCTCCTAATCATGATGACATCATGCTGAGGGTTCCCTCCTGAACTTGATGACATCATTCTGAGGGTTCCCTCCTGATTATGATGACATCATTCTGAGGATTCCCTCCTGAACATGATGACATCATTCTGAGGGTTCCCTCCTGATCATGATGACATCATTCAGTTTTCCTCCTGAACCTGATGACATTAGTGAGTTTTCCTCCTGAACTTGATTAAATCATTCTGAGGGTTCCCCCCTGATCAGGATGACATCATTCTGAGGGTTCCCTCCTGATCATGATGTCATCATTCTGAGGGTTCCCTCTTGATCATGATGAAATCATTCTGAGGGTTCCCCACTGTTCATGATGACATCATTCTGAGGGTTCCCTCCTGATCATGATGTCATCATTCTGAGGGTTCCCTCCTGATCATGATGACATCATTCTGAGGGTTCCCTCCTGATCAGGATGACATCATTCTGAGGGTTCCCTCCTGATCATGATGACATCATTCTGAGGGTTCCCTCCTGATCATGATGACATCATTCTGAGGGTTCCCTCCTGAAGATGATTGACATTATTCTGAGGGTTCCCTCCTGATCATGATGACATCATTCTGAGGGTTCCCTCCTGAACATGATGACATTTTCAGAGTTTCCCCTGATCATGATGACATCATTCTGAGGGTTCCCCCGATCATGATGACATCATTCTGAGAGTTCCCTCCTGAACATGACACTTTCAGAGTTTTCCTCCTAATCATGATGACTTCATTCTGAGGGTTCCCCCCTGATCATGATGACATCATTAAGTTTTCCTCCTGAACTTAATGACATCATTCTGAGGGTTCCCTCCTGATCATGATTACATCATTCTGAGTGTTCCCTCCTGAACATGATGACATCATTCTGAGGGTTCCCTCTTGATCATGATGACATCATTCAGTTTTCCTCCTGAACTTGATTAAATCATTCTGAGGGTTCCCTCCTGATCATGATGAAATCATTCTGAGGGTTCCCCACTGATCATGATGACATCATTCTGAGGGTTCCCTCCTGATCATGATGTCATCATTCTGAGGGTTCCCTCCTGAGCATGATGAAATCATTCTGAGGGTTCCCTCCTGATCATGATGATATCATTCTGAGGGTTCCCTCCTGATCATGATGACATCATTCTGAGGGTTCCCTCCTGATCATGATGACATCATTCTGAGGGTTCCCTCCTGATCATGATGACATCATTCTGAGGGTTCCCTCCTGATCATGATGACATCATTCTGAAGGTTCCCTCCTGAAAATTATCAACATCATTCTGAGGGTTCCCTCCTGATCATGATGACATCATTCTGAAGGTTCCCTCCTGAACATGATGACATCATTCTGAGGGTTCCCTCCTGAACATGACGACATCATCCAGTTTTCCTCCTGAACATGATGACATCAGTGAGTTTTCCTCATGAACTTGATGACATAATTCTGAGGGCTTCCTCCTAATCATGATGACATCATGCTGAGGGTTCCCTCCTGAACTTGATGACATCATTCTGAGGGTTCCCTCCTGATTATGATGACATCATTCTGAGGATTCCCTCCTGAACATGATGACATCATTCTGAGGGTTCCCTCCTGATCATGATGACATCATTCAGTTTTCCTCCTGAACCTGATGACATTAGTGAGTTTTCCTCCTGAACTTGATTAAATCATTCTGAGGGTTCCCCCCTGATCAGGATGACATCATTCTGAGGGTTCCCTCCTGATCATGATGTCATCATTCTGAGGGTTCCCTCTTGATCATGATGAAATCATTCTGAGGGTTCCCCACTGTTCATGATGACATCATTCTGAGGGTTCCCTCCTGATCATGATGTCATCATTCTGAGGGTTCCCTCCTGATCATAATGACATCATTCTGAGGGTTCCCTCCTGATCAGGATGACATCATTCTGAGGGTTCCCTCCTGATCATGATGACATCATTCTGAGGGTTTCCTCCTGATCATGATGACATCATTCTGAGGGTTCCCTCCTGAAGATGATTGACATTATTCTGAGGGTTCCCTCCTGATCATGATGACATCATTCTGAGGGTTCCCTCCTGAACATGATGACATTTTCAGAGTTTCCCCTGTGTAAGAATTATGAGGAGGTCAATATTAATACTGACCTCTTTATCCTTAATTAATCTACTTATTCAGATTGAATAGTAAATTCACGGATTCTGTTCTTTTTCAGTTTACCCAATATTTCTGTGATCTTTATGATGGATAAATACACAAAGCCATTAAGTGACAAAGACGTTAACTTAGTTTGATATGTCAAAGAGACACTATCATTTATTTAAAATAAATCAACTAAATTAACACCATTACACTTGATTGACATGATTTCACTTTCTTTCAAATTAATACGTCAGCACACTTGAATCATAACACAACAGACATAAATATTGGATGTTAACATATTTAGTCTGTGGGCATTTCAGCTTAAAATAGTTTCCAGCTTAGATAGAGAGGGAAAGATTTAGGAGGAGAAATTTATGGAGGAAGAAAAGTTAAGAGTCAGGGAGTTATCTTGATGTGTTTTAACCAGAAA
>JBBPBX010089169.1:0-14354 GCA_038048925.1 Garcialebias charrua
GACTCCAACAGACCTCTGTGCAGCCTTCACCACTCTCTGCAGAGCTTTTTTTCTGCAGCTGTGCAGCCTCCATGCCACACGTTGATGCTGGAGCACAGGATGCTCTCCACTGCACACCTGTAGAAGGAGGTGAGGACTGAGCTTCCCAGACCAGATCTTCTCAGCCGTCTGAGGAAGTAGAGTCTCTGATGACCCGATCATGGGCGATGGTGTTGTCAGTCCTCACCTCCTTCTACATGTGTGCAATGGAGAGCATCCTGTGCTCCAGCATCAACGTGTGGCATGGAGGCTGCACAGCTGCAGAAAGAAAGGCTCTGCAGAGAGTGGTGAAGGCTGCACAGAAGATGTTGGAGTCAGTCTCCCCACCATCACAGACATCTACACCTCCAGATGCAGGGAGAGGGCCACCTGCATCATGAAAGACCCCACTCACCCAGCACACACAGTCTTTGCCCCGCTCCTCTCAGGACGGAGGTTAAGGAGCATGAAATGTAGAACCATTAGACAGAGGAACAGCTTCTACCCTGAGGCTGTTAGACTCATGAATAAATAAATAATAAGAATAAATACTGCAAAATATCACATCATGTTGATGCTGATCTGTTTTCTTGTTGTTGTGTGTTCATTTGTGACCATCTGCTCATACAGACTCAGGTTCGTGCTGCTGTTTATAATGATGTTTTTCTATTACATTAGTGATTAGTGTATTTCTAGTTGATGTTTTTCTTAGTTATATCCTAGATATTATTACTGTTTTTCTCTTACATTTTGTTGTTGGATGTAACTGGGACCATGTGTACATAATCTCGTTTCATCACATGTACCACATGTGGTGCAAATGACAATATTCTGACTGTGATTCTGATAAAAGTTGCAGGACTAGCTGAAAACATGTAAAAATATGAAAAAGTTACAAAACAATTCTCAGTTTTCACCAAATGCACGTCACTTCTATTTTCATCTTACCTGCATCACTGCAGTTTGACCGTGATGACGTAACGACGCTCTTTGGGGAAGGGTAGGGGCTGTCTGCTCACTCCGCTTTGAGGTGAAAAATGAAACATAAGAGCAAATTTAGCACAAAAATCACGGTGAAAACATTAAAACCTCTCTTTATGTTACAATACAGCGTTCACAGCTTGTCACGCTGCAGTGGTCAAGTTAAATGTTAACGCTTCTTCTTCTTTCGGCTTTTCCCTTTTCAGGGGTCGCCACAGCGAGTCATCCTCCTCCACCTCACTCTGTCCTCTGAATCCTCTGTCCTCACTCCAACTACCTTCATGTCCTCGCTAACTGCATCCATATATCTCCTCTTTGTCTTTTTCCTGCAGCTTCATGTCTAACATCCTTCTACTAATATACCCACTGTCCCTCCTCTGGACATGTCCAAACCATTGTCCCTCCTCTGGACATGTCCAAACCACTGTCCCTCCTCTGGACATGTCCAAACCACTGTCTCTCTGACTGTCCACCTGCTGAGTGTCTCTCTGACTGTCCTCCTGCCGAGTGTCTCTCTGACTGTCCACCTGCTGAATGTCTCTCTGACTGTCCACCTGCTGAGTGTCTCTCTGACTGTCCTCCTGCTGAGTGTCTCTCTGACTGTCCTCCTGCTGAGTATCTCTCTGACTGTTCACCTGCTGAATGTCTCTCTGACTGTCCACCTGCTGAATGTCTCTCTAACTGTCCACCTGCTGAGTGTCTCTCTGACTGTCCACCTACTGAATGTCTCTCTGACTGTCCTCCTGCTGAATGTCTCTCTGACTGTCCACCTGCTGAGTGTCTCTCTGACTGTCCACCTGCTGAATGTCTCTCTGACTGTCCTCCTGCTGAGTGTCTCTCTGACTGTCTACCTGCTGAATGTCTCTCTGACTGTCCACCTGCTGAGTGTCTCTCTGACTGTCCTCCTGCCGAGTGTCTCTCTGACTGTCTACCTGCTGAATGTCTCTCTGACCGTCTACCTGCTGAATGTCTCTCTGACTGTCCACCTGTTGAGTGTCTCTCTGACTGTCTACCTGCTGAGTGTCTCTCTGACTGTCCACCTGCTGAGTGTCTCTCTAACTGTCCACCTGCTGAATGTCTCTCTGACTGTTCACCTGCTGAATGTCTCTCTGACTGTCCTCCTGCTGAGTGTCTCTTTGACTGTCTACCTGCTGAATGTCTCTCTGACTGTCCACCTGCTGAGTGTCTCTCTGACTGTCCTCCTGCTGAGTGTCTCTCTGACTGTCTACCTGCTGAATGTCTCTCTGACTGTCTACCTGCTGAATGTCTCTCTGACTGTCCAGATGGACATAGACATGTAAATATAACATGTTCAACTGAAATTGTGTGTTTGTGTGTGTGACTGTTTTATGGTTTTTAAGGACAGTGTTTTATCAGGACTGTAATGAACTGCCATCTGATTGATTGTCTGATTGTTTATAGCGTATGACTAGCCTGGCCCTCGCCATACCTGCACAGCTCCGCTCAATTCTATTTCCCTTCACTGCTGGGTCTGGGATTTGTCCCATAGACAACGATTCCTCCGGTCGATTTTTGACCGGACCAATCAGAGAACAGAAGGCGGATTGGCAGATTAACAGACCAATCAGAGAACAGAAGGCGGAGTTTTGAACGACGTCGACTGACGTCGTCAGTTAAAATGGCTGCCACCACGAAGGAATTTTCCAGAAAACAAGGTAAAAAACTATTATTTCTTTCCTGAGAAAAACTATATTTCTTAGCTGACGTTTTATCAGAAGTGTTTCTGAGCTTAACAGTTCCTAAATCAATTCACGAAATGGTCAAATCTGCTGGATTTAAATAGTTTCGGTTTCACATTTTCCAAACAGCCTCAGGGTGCGCTACGAAAATAAATGATAAAAAATCGAATTTTATCTCAAATGTTTCATCAAGGCCAACAGTCAGTAAATTAGAGCCATATAATTACACACTGGTAGCAGAAAAAATATCCACCAAGTGGTTTCTGAGCTTTTTATCTGAATAGCCTGGACCTTGCCAGGCTAAGCTAACAAAACTACGCCTTCTGTTCTCTGATTGGTCCGGTCAAAAATAGACCGGAGAAATCGTTTTCAATGGGAGGAATGCCAGACCCTAGTACGAAGCAAAGTGAAGGACAGGGTTTGGTTTTAACCAGGCTAGCGTATGACTGTCCTAACAAACAACTGTCCATAAAAAAACCACAATACACTCCCATACACACACAATTGAACAATAAGGTTGATGAATCCACACGTAGCAAGTATATCTGTTTAGGAACACAAGAACTAAAATGTACCTTGGTACTCGTGTTTAATGGAAGTTGATCGCTCTTCTGGCTACCTGCGATCTCCTGACTCTGGACGTGTTCACGTCATCTGGAACAGATCATTTATACTTATATTTAGAGGAAATTCTACATTTTGATGATAGCTGCTGTCACATGTAAACCAATAAACATTACATGATTGTTTTTGGCCAAAGTATCCATCTCACATAAAGGAAAGATGGATGGACATAGTATTTACAAAACTCCTCTCATGATGGGTGGACTAAGATGAAATTAAAATTAGCTGAATGAAAGAAAACTATAAATTTAAAAACTGTGACTAATAATATTGAAGTCATACATAACAATCCCTGCATTATTTATAAAATTGATATCTATGTCATATACATACACACAAATATACATATATACATGTATATAAGCATATCATATATGCATATTCATATACAGTGTATATACATATATGCATATACATGTATACTGTATATGCATATACATATACTGTACAGATAGACATATACATGTAAATATAACATGTTCAACTGAAATTGTGTGCGTTTGTGTGTGTGACTGTTTTGTGGTTTTTATGGACATTGTCATATGCTATAAACAGACAAGCAGATTACAGTTCATTACTGTCCTGACAAAACACTGTCCTTAGAAACCACAAAACAGTCACACACACAAACACACACACAATTTCAGTTTATCATGTTTTTAAGAAAGCAAGATGTTTGATGGATAGATGGATGATATTTGATGGATGGATACATGGATGGATGGATGGATGTTTGATGGATGGATGGATAGATAGATGGATGGATGTTTGATAGATGAATGATGGATGGATGTTTGATGGATGGATGGATGGATGTTTGATGGATGGATGGATAAAGTGTGGACCTCAGTCAATAAAGAATCCATATGTCTGGGTTCAGGAAGGCAGGATGTTTGATGATGGATGGATGATGTTTGATGGATGGATGCATGGATGGATGGATGGATGTGTGGATGTTTGATGGATGGATGGATGGATGAATGGATGGATAAAGCATGGACCTCAGTCAGTAAAGAATCCATCTGTCTGGGTTCAGCAAGGCAGGATGTTTGATGGATGGATGGATGTTTGATGGATGGATAGATGTTTGATGGATGGATGGATGGATGTTTGATGGATGTTTGAGATGTTTGATGGATAGATGGATGGATGGATGTTTGATGCATGGATGTATGGATGGATGGATGTTTGATGGATGGATGGATGGATAAAGTGTGGACCTCAGTCAGTAAATCCATCTGTCTGGGTTCAGGAAGGTAGGATGTTTGATGGATAGATGTATGGATGTTTGATGGATGGATGATGGATGTATGGATGTTTGATAGATGGATGTTTGATGGATGGATGGATGTTTGATAGATGGATGGATAAAGCGTGGACCTCAGTCAGTAAAGAATCCATATGTCTGGGTTAAGGAAGGCAGGATGTTTGATGGATGATGGATGTTTGATGGATAGATGTTTGATAGATGGATGGATGCATGGATGGTTGGATAAAGCGTGGACCTCAGTCAGTAAAGAATCCATCTGTCTGGGTTCAGCAAGGCAGGATGTTTGATGGATGGATGTTTGATGATGGATAGATGGATGTTTGATGGATGGATGGGTGGATGTATGGATAAAGCGTGGACCTCAGTCAGTAAAGAATCCATCTGTCTGGTTCAGGAAGGCAGGATGTTTGATGGATGGATGGATGTATGGATGTTTTATGGATGGATGGATGCATGGATGGATGGATAAAGCGTGGACCTCAGTCAGTAAAGAATCCATATGTCTGTTTTCAAGAAGGCAGGATGTTTGATGGATGGATGGATGATGTTTGATAGATGGATGCATGGATGGATGGATGGATGGATGGATGGATGGATGCATGGATGGATGGATAAAGCGTGGACCTCAGTCAGTAAAGAATCTATCCGTCTGGGTTCAGCAAGGCTGGATGTTTGATGGATGGATGGATGTTTGATAGATGGATGGATGGATGTATGTATGGATGGATAAAGCATGAACCTCAGTCAGTAAAGAATCCATCTGTCTGGGTTCAGGAAGACAGGATGTTTGATAGATGGATGGATAGATGGATGGATGTTTGATGGATGGATGATGGATGGATGTTTGATGGATGGATGTTTGATGGATGATGTGTGGATGTTTGGATGGATGTTTGATGGATGATGTGTGGATGTTTGATGATGGATGGATAAAGCGTGGACATCAGTCAGTAAAGAATCCATCTGTCTGGGTTCAGTAAGGCAGGATGTTTGATGGATGGATAGATGGATGTTTGATGGATGGATGGATGGATGTTTGATGGATGGATGGATGGATAAAGCGTGGACCTCAGTCAGTAAAGAATCCATCTGTCTAGGTTCAGGAAGCCAGGATGTTTGATGGATGGATGATGGATGGATGTTTGATGGATGGATGGATGGATGTTTGATGGATGGATGGATGGATGTTTGATAGATGGATGGATAAAGCGTGGACCTCAGTCAGTAAAGAATCCATATGTCTGGGTTAAGGAAGGCAGGATGTTTGATGGATGATGGATGTTTGATGGATAGATGTTTGATAGATGGATGGATGCATGGATGGTTGGATAAAGCGTGGACCTCAGTCAGTAAAGAATCCATCTGTCTGGGTTCAGCAAGGCAGGATGTTTGATGGATGGATGTTTGATGATGGATAGATGGATGTTTGATGGATGGATGGGTGGATGTATGGATAAAGCGTGGACCTCAGTCAGTAAAGAATCCATCTGTCTGGTTCAGGAAGGCAGGATGTTTGATGGATGGATGGATGTATGGATGTTTTATGGATGGATGGATGCATGGATGGATGGATAAAGCGTGGACCTCAGTCAGTAAAGAATCCATATGTCTGTTTTCAAGAAGGCAGGATGTTTGATGGATGGATGGATGATGTTTGATAGATGGATGCATGGATGGATGGATGGATGGATGGATGCATGGATGGATGGATAAAGCGTGGACCTCAGTCAGTAAAGAATCCATCCGTCTGGGTTCAGCAAGGCTGGATGTTTGATGGATGGATGGATGTTTGATAGATGGATGGATGGATGTATGTATGGATGGATAAAGCATGAACCTCAGTCAGTAAAGAATCCATCTGTCTGGGTTCAGGAAGACAGGATGTTTGATAGATGGATGGATAGATGGATGGATGTTTGATGGATGATGATGGATGGATGTTTGATGGATGGATGTTTGATGGATGGATGAATGCATGGATGGATGGATAAAGCGTGGACCTCAGTCAGTAAAGAATCCATATGTCTGGGTTCAGGAAGGCAGGATGTTTGATGATGGATGGATGATGTTTGATGGATGGATGGATGGATGGATGTGTGGATGTTTGATGGATGGATGGATGTATGGATGGATAAAGCGTGGACCTCAGTCAGTAAATAATCCATCTGTCTGGGTTCAGTAAGGCAGGATGTTTGATGGATGGATGGATGTTTGATGGATGGATATATGTTTGATGGATGGATGGATGTTTGATGGATGGATGGATGGATGTTTGATGGATGGATGGATGTTTGATAGATGGATGGATGGATAAAGCTTGGACCTCAGTCAGTAAAGAATCCATATGTCTGGGTTTAGGAAGGTAGGATGTTTGATGGATGATGGATGGATGGATGTTTGATGGATGGATGTTTGATGGATGGATGAATGCATGGATGGATGGATAAAGCGTGGACCTCAGTCAGTAAAGAATCCATCTGTCTGTTTTCAGGAAGGCGGGATGTTTGACTCACCAAATACCAAATGACCTCTTGGACTAGCTGAAAACCTGTACATGTAAAAATATGAAAAAGTTAAAAAACAATTCTCAAGTTTATACAATACACTTATACAGTATTCTGTATTATTCAGTATTCAGTATTCCAACAACAGTATTCTTATACCTACATAAAACTGCAGTCAACGTGATGACGTAACGAGGCTGCAACGTGATGACGTGATGACGTAACGACGCAGTTCGTCCGTCTGCTCACTGCTCAGAGGTAAAAAAAAAAAAAAAGAGCAGAATTAGCAGAAAAATGACGTTGGAAACATTAAAACCCCTCTACCCTATTAACGCATGTTAAATTACAGCGTTAGTCACGCTGTTATTGTGACGTGACACGTTCACGGTAGTGACGCTAACGCGACGTGCGTTTAATTTTGTCTTCGTCGCGTTAAGACTCTAAATAACCACTAAAAACATCCACAAGTGATGCATATATAGTATCGCTGATTTATATAAATGTCTATAAAAGTTTTCAACAGCGTTGAAAGGTTGTCACGCTTCTGAAGTGAAGTTACGTTACATGCTAACGCTAGCCGCAGCTAGTTTGAGCTGCGTCTTTCTTCACGCACTCAAAACTCATGCACAGATACTTCCTAATTTATCTAAATGTTGATAAAGTTTTCTACAGTCTTCACAGTTTGTGACGCTGCGGTTAAAGTCACGTTACTACCGGATTAGGTTAACATTTCCTTGAGATGATGTCATCAAAAGCAACAAAAAAATTTTTTTAATTCTTACCTGAATGAAGTCAATACACTCTGACACTCTGTCCACCTACCGCTGCAAAATTTTATTTAAATCGCTCTCCAAAAATAATCTCCGCTCACCTACATGCACTCAACACACGACGCCATAACTCTGCACGTGTAAGCTCAAGGGGCTTTAACTTTTAAAAACTCGGTCACCTGAGGCCCCGCCCTGAGCCCCCGCCCACTACAGGGTCTATGCTCCACATCACGAGAGGAGGGGCGGCGTTGGAGTTTCGCGCGGTCTCCACATCACGAGAGGAGGGGCGTTGCAGTTTGGCGCCATGTGTGTCAGTGAGCCACACACACGGCTGCAATAAATGCAACCGATACACAAAAACATACACACCACACACAAATACCCTGGGAGGTGCGTAGCCAGCCAATTTTATAAATGTAAATAACTTTTTATTAAAACAATTTTAAGTGTTAAAGCACACTCCAACTCATCCAGGCAGCCTATTAGCCACAAGTTACGCTGATATTGATGAGAAAAAACAATGTTTACATATTAATATATTTGGATACAATCTGTGTTTTATCCAGACATTGGCAAAGGCTGGCTAATACCAAATGTCCCGATAATGTCGGTACGTAGTCTGGCGCATAGGCGGGCCAATACGCTTGCACCAACGCACACACACACACACACACACACACACACACACACACACACACACACACACACACACACACACACACAGGTTTGTCAATGTGGTTTAGCCGGACTTTTTCGCCAAACCCGCCCGAAGGTGTAATACGGGGTCTACCCCTTCCCGAGGTCCTAGCGACCTGGGACCAAGCTCAGAGCACTCTAAAAATTTTGAAAAAAATTTGGGTCACTTTAGCTTTCCGATAGGAGCTTCACAGCACGTTTTACCACCCAGACTCCAGTGTGGTTTACAAGGACGTCAAAAAATGTGGTTTATGAGGACAAACATGCATTATGGGGTCTTTAAAGGGACATTTAAACTCCGCCTACTTAACATAAAATTAACATAAAACACACAAATGTGACAGGAGGACAAACATGCATTATGGGGTCTTTAAAGGGACATTTAAACTCCGCCTACTTAACATAAAATTAACATAAAACACACAAATGTGACAGGACACTGCATTAGGAGAACAGTTTTTTGAACTGATTTTATTAAACAAATTAGGCACATACTTTATTTATATTCACTAACAAATCTTCAAATGTTTAAAATAAAATAAAACTTAAATGTTTCAAATAAAATAAAATAAAAACTTAAATTCTGTTGACATATTTACATTATTATAAAACATATTAACATTATATACATATTTCTAAAACAAAATTTTACTTTTTCTGCAGGGTTAATCACAACCTAATGTAAAGTACAGGGGATCCCCGACTTACGAGCGACGAAAGAGTTCCTCAGTCTGAGATGACATATTTACATTTTATAAAACATTAACATTACAAACTTGTACATATTTCTAAAACAAAATTTTACTTTTTCTGCAGGGTTAATCACAACCCAATGTAAAGTACAGGTGATCCCTGACTTATGAGCGATGAAAGACTTCTGAGATGACATATTTACATATTATAAAACATTAACATTACAAACTTGTACATATTTCTAAAACAAAATTGTACTTTTTTTACAGGGTTCACCACAACCCACTGTAAAGTACAGGTGATCCCCGACTTACGAGCGACGAAAGAGTTCCTCAGTCTGAGATGACATATTTACATATTATAAAACATTAACATTACAAACTTGTACATATTTCTAAAACAAAATTGTACTTTTTTTACACGGTTCACCACAACCCACTGTAAAGTACAGGTGATCCCCGACTTACGAGCGATGAAAGAGTTCCTCAGTCTGAGATGACATATTTACATATTATAAAACATTAACATTATAAACTTGTACATATTTCTAAAACAAAATTGTACTTTTTTTACACGGTTCACCACAACCCACTGTAAAGTACAGGTTATCCCTAACTTACGAGTGACGAAAGACATCCTCAGTCTGAGATGCTGTATTCAGCTCAGTCTTATAAAGACTTCCTTAGTCTGAGATGTTGTATTCAGCTGAGTCTTATAAATAAAGACTTCCTGATGACAGCCAAAACCAGCTGCTCACATGATCAAGGAGGACCATCAGCCTAAACATTGCCCATTTTCTACATCCATCCATTATCTTTACCCGTTTCTTCCATTTTGGGTCACGGGGGTCGCCGGTGCCCATATCCAGCAATCATAGGGCAAGGGGCGGGGTGCACCTTTCACGGTTCGCAAGTTTATCACAGGGCATCACATTTGTTACATGAAAACATAAAACACTAGAAAGCTTGTTGAACAAGACACATACTAAAATTAAAATACCCTGATGAATGCTCAATAATTCTAGTAGAATAATCAAAAAAGCTAAGTCTGGTCCTCAGGACATTCAAAAAAACAACACAAAGAAAAGCAAAAAAAAAAAACTGGAAATGTTTAGTCTTTTGTCCAAGTCTGGAGATAATGTATTCAACTCAGTATTATAAATAAAGATTTCCTCAGTGTGAGGTGCTGCATTCAGCTTAGTCTCATAAATAGCACCCTCTCACAGTGGATCAACCAGTTTGCAGGTCCTCCTTGATCATGAGAGCAGCTGGTTTTGGCTGTCATCAGCAAATTGGTTGATCCACTGTGAGAGGGTGCTATTTATAAGACTGAGCTGAATGCAACATCTCAGATTGAGGAAACCTTTCGGACAAATGACTTCCACAGTCTTGGATGCTGTACTCAGCTCAGTCTTATAAATAAATACTTCCTCAGTCTGAGGTACTGCATTCAGCTCAGTCTTATAAATAGCACCCTCTCACAGTGGATCAACGAGTTTGCTGAACAGCCAAAACCAGCTGCTCTCATGATCAAGGAGGACCTGCAAACTGGTTGATCCACTGTGAGAGGGTGTTATTTATAAGACTGAGCTGAATGCAGCACCTCAGACTGAAGACGTGTTTCGGACGAATGACTTCCTCAGTCTTACATGCTATGTTCAGCTCAGTCTTATAAAAGAAGACTTCCTCGACAAAGTTTTTTTTACAGTTTTTACATCAAAGTACAATTCAAACAAAAACACTTTCATCGATTCATTGCAAACCTGTTGCTTCCTCTCACATTCCTCCTTGGTGATCAGTTCACCTCGATATTCCAAAAGAAAGTCATATTTTGCAAAGGATTTATTTGCTAAGATTCCTCAACCTAGTTATATAAATAGGAAAAATTGTATTTTTTGTTAACACTAATAAAGCTCCACATACCTTTTAAGTTCACTGATAAATTTGATGACAAGGCCCTAAATAAAGACTTCCTCAGTCTGAGGTGCTGCATTCAGCTCAGTCTCATAAATAGCAAACTCCACTTGAGATTTCATGATAGAATGCAGACTGCTTTGCCTTATGTTTTAAATGTGTTTTCTCCAATATTCCTTGTGTCAGGAGAAAAGCAACATTTTGAAGTGCTGGGAAAAACAGGGAAACTTGTGTCTGACATATTAGGATCAGATATTGCTGCTTTTTCCAGAATCTGTCCAACTTTGGACTGGCTACATTGAAGGGGGACACAGAGACATCTGGACAAGTCTCAGTCTATCACAGGGACACATTTACAAGTCTCCAGTCCATCACAGGGACACATTTACAAGTCACCAGTCCATCACAGGGACACGTGGACAAGTCTCCAGTCCATCATAGGGACACCTGGACAGGTCTCCAGTCCATCACAGGAACACATTTTTAAGTAATATAATAATAATAATAATAATAATAATAATAATAATAATAATAATAATAATAATAATAATAATAACTGACAAGTTATAATAATAACAAGTCTCCAGTCCATCACAGGGACACCTGGACAGGTCTCTTCTCTTAGAATTGAGAAAGCCTTTTGGATGAAGGGCGAAACGTCTTCTGCTACAAATAAAAGTCCAGTTGTTTTTTTATTGAACACATTTTTTTGATTGTAACAAAGACCTCGGTACATACCAGGCAACTAGGTTATTAGTCATTTCATTATAAAGCCAGGTTGCATAGGTACCAGGTACATACCAATTGAGTACAAGATAACATGTCATTTTATAGAATAGTCTGGTACAAAATATACATACTGGTTAAATAACCAGTATGCTACCAGTATCTGGGGTATGTACCTTTCTGTATTATGTATTAATATTGTATAAATCTGTGTTACACTTTTAAATACTTTATTTAAAAAAAAAGTTCCTCCATATTTTTTTCAACCTGTAGCTTGGATATCTTTGCCAGTTGTGTTGGGGGAGCTGGTAATCTGTAAAATTCCCTGTGAACACGGATGTCATGGCCCAAGAAGTCTGCAACCTGGTCAAGTTCATTGTTTTTTAAGTTCAAGACTTGTGAGAGCGTGGCTACATGTTTCCGTAGTTGTGTTGACCTGAGGAACTCTGGGTGCTATGCTCCACACTGGCTTGCATGAACACGCAGACTGTCCTGTCCTCTGTAGTGACTCATTGATTTAGGTCTTGCAAATAGAAATAAGTTTGTTTGTAAAACAACACATGTCTCTCTCTTACTTGCCAATAAAGTCAGTGCATCCACCACATTTGGTGCGAGTAAAACTGCAACCTTTCGGCCTCTTTTCACAATGATTTCAACCCGAGTGAAATGGCTGCAGAGCTTCTGTTCAACCGTTGACAAACCCATGGCAACATCATCATGGAGCTTGGTGGTGTCACGCTCCATAAAACTTCGTAGGTGCATCTTTGAAACCTCTCCTGCTCGTCTACGATTGAACACAATGACCTATGCAAGTGTAACTTTTGCAAGTTCTGCATAAGTCTGGGGGCTGGCTTCATCTTTCAAGGTGTTAAAGGCATTTTCTCCTGATTTATTCAGATGCTGATGCAGAAGCTTAACATCTTCAGTGAATGGTAATGTTAATGGCCTATTGTATTTGGCATGATTTTAAGTGCTAAGGGCACTATGAGACACCATCTCTGACCATTTTAATGAGCACAGTTTTTTGAATGCGTCTGACGACTTCATCAGTTGTTCATCTTCTGCCATGAGTGCTCGGCAATGAACAAGGTTACAGATTTTGTTCAGTGTATGTCCCAGTTTTATGGCAAGGCTTGTTTTTTTGTATGAACGTGTTTCTTCATCAAAGCCTGACACAGTCTTTACTGCTTGCACAACTCTCTGGAAGTTAGCAGGTTTCACAGCATCCTCTAGGTTATGTATTGCATATTTTGTGCGCAGACATATCAACAAACGGCCAACTTCATGAAGCTTTTGTCGCATGTAGTCGTATTTTGAGGGGTCTTGTCCATGTCTGTTGTGGAGTGACTGAGCAAACTGAATAATACACAGGTCATTTCTCACAGCTGAGGTAACATCGTCGGGTTTCATACTTTTAATGATCTTACAAACACCACTTCAGATTTCATGATAGAATGCAGACTCTTTAGCCAAAGCCAAACTCAGCACTTTGGCTCTTCCAGGTGGATTATCCATATCCATATTTTCTGGCTTACAAGGGCATCTACGGACATGTCTCCATAGTTGCTTTTGAACGTACATTCCTTCACAGTAGATACAGTGAATAAATGTTCCATCTACGGCCTTAGCTTTTGTCTTTCTCTTCACTTTCAAGGGCCCTTGTCCACCTTGTAAAACTGCATTGTTATGCTTGTGAATTCCCCTGTTCCTCAATTTTTCTAATAAAACTTTGCGCTCTTTAGAATCCTTGTGAAGGGAAAACAGTTGGATAATTTCAGGATGCGTCTGGTGTGTTTGCAAATGGCGTGAAATTTTAGTTTGTGGCTTACCACAAACATAACAGAAGTTTTGTAGACATGTAATCTGCTTTGAGGATTCCTGTTTGAGAAGCTCATCTTTTCTGTCTGGTTTATCCTTTGAGTATGTGGTAGAAGTGGCTTGGCCTGATGTTTTAAATGCGCTTTCTCCAATATTACTTGTGTCAGGAGGAAAGCACCATTTTGACGTGCTGGGAAAAACAGGGAAACTTGTGTCTGACATATTAGGATCAGGTATTGCTCCTTTTTCCAGAATCTGTCCAACTTTGGACTGGCTACACTGAAGGGGGACACAGGGACATCTGGACAAGTCTCCAGTCCATCACAGGTACACAGGGACAAGTCTCCAGTCCATCACAAGGACACGTGGACAAGTCTCCAGTCTATCACAGGGATACCTGGACAGGTCTCCAGTCCATCACAGGTACACAGGGACAAGTCTCCAGTCCATCACAAGGACACATGGACAAGTCTCCAGTCCATCACAGGGACATGTGGACAAGTCTCCAGTCCATCACAAGGACACATGGACAAGTCTCCAGTCCATCAAAGGGATACCTGGACAGGTCTCCAGTCCATCACAGGTACACAGGGACAAGTCTCCAGTCCATCACAAGGACAGATGGACAAGTCTCCAGTCCA
>JBBPBX010089170.1:0-14354 GCA_038048925.1 Garcialebias charrua
TCATTCATTCATTCAACCTTTATTTAGTCAGGTAAATCTCATTGAGCCTCGTGGGCTCATTTACAAAAGCGACCTGCTATAAACTAAAGAATGATGAACAGCAATGGTAGAATTTCCTTAAACAACAAACAACAGAAAAACATGAGAGAAATACAAAGTGAAATGCAAAGTATCAAAAACTAGCAAAACACCACAAGGTAGATGTACAAAATCAAAAACAAGAACATATCTGCAATGGTTTTTGCCAGGATTCCAAAAGATTCTTAAAACCATTTAGAGACGGCAAGGCCGAGAACTTCAGATATTTTTGTAAGATATTCCAGGAAGCAGGAGCAGAGTAGGAGAAGGCCCTTTTTCCAAGTTCAGTCCTCACTGACGGAACATTGCAGGCAGGCCCGGCTGCATGGGCGGGCATTGAGGGACATTGCCCCCCCACAGTCAGCTGTGTCCCCCCTGACTGGACGACGGGAAGTTTTTTGTTTGTTTGTTTTTAATCTCTGAGTGTACATCTTTCTATTTTTCCTATCTCTGTTTGTCAGTCATACAATTCAACCAATCAATGAAGCCAAGGCAACATTCTAGCCAACTACAGTTCGAGGGGGGCGGGTCACTGACTTAATGCGCAAACTAGCTGTTTTCAAACAGAAACAGCCACGCTCACCATTGTCCGTGTATCATGGATATTCTGACTTTTTTCCAACAAAACAAGAGGACAACGAATGACACTGACAGTGGAATAAATGAGAGCAGACAGGAAGCGGCACCATCCATTTCAGTTGGAAATGTAAGCACTGAATGTCACGAACCCCAAATGACCGGACCAAAATCACCACAAAAGTTTAGACAATTAAGTCAAAGTTTTATTTTATTTTTTTCTTTGTTCTGCTCTGATTGGCCCTGGTGTCGATCAGGGACCCACTGGCTGGAACGAGTCTGTAGGATGAGGAGAACGGTTAGTGGTCTGATGGTGAAAACTAAAATTTAACAGT
The DNA here is from genome assembly GCA_038048925.1 of Garcialebias charrua. Classification (NCBI taxonomy): domain Eukaryota; kingdom Metazoa; phylum Chordata; class Actinopteri; order Cyprinodontiformes; family Rivulidae; genus Garcialebias; species Garcialebias charrua. The sequence continues at coordinate 990 of JBBPBX010089170.1, forward strand.
CAATGAGAAGTAACCACTAACCGTCTCACAGATGGATGGGGTTTCAGAGCGGGGAGAAACTCCAGCTGATCAGGTCCGCTGCGGGAGGGGCTGATGCCGGTGAAGGATTGCAGCCGGTCGCAGCGAGGGGTGACGTAATCCAGCAGAAGGAAACACCAAGACGCAGAAGAGCAGATAATCCAAATAGGGACAGGCGATGAGACGAAGTGAGGCGATCCAGAGTCAGTAACGTGAATCCAGAAAACGACAATCCGAGAGGGAGAAGGCAGATGCAGGAGTCCAAGCAGGCGAGACGTCAGAAACCAGGAAATCAATGTGGCGAGGATACATGAAACAGGAAAGGGGACAGAAACAGATGCGGGATAACTACTTGCTGTGAACAGTTTTCGACTATCTGGCAAATACCTGGTGTGAGAGTCTGGCTTATAAAGGGTGTAGCAGCAGGTGCAGCTGATTTGAAACTAATCAGCGCAGCGGTGAGAACAAACCAGTTTCAAAATGAAGACAAACCTAAACCCACACACCGACAGGAGACAGAACAGAATCCAGAAGCAACAAGCAGTGTACAGAGTGGTGTTAAAATCTAACCTAACAGGCGTGAATCGTGACACTGAAGTCAACTGACTTTTTTAAAAGCTAGAAATGAGGAGGAAGATTTTGAGCTAACCAGCAACGTTAGCTTGGAAGCGTTACCTTCTACAAATGAGGTTCAACCTGAGCTAACAATGGCAGCTAACTTTACTGAAGAAACTTCTACAGTAGAAGATCTAACAAAACAAGGTAATGCTTCAAGTACCAAGAGTCTGAGCTGGTGAGGGTGCTGGACTTTGAGGACTTGGTTTGTGACTTTACAAATAAAAAGACCAGAAAGAACTTCTAAAGGTAAGAACCACTGTGCTTTCTGTGAAATGAGTAGTCCAATATAAACTTATGGCTGTGCAGATAATAAATTGTACAGTATTTTGTTTATTTGATATACTGTCTGCATAACATTAATCTTGCATAACTTTGGTGTGATGCTGAGAGTTAGTGCTGCAACAGGTTTTTGCAGAGTGTGAAGTTGCCCAGATCACTTGATGACTGTTCTAATGCAACCTACACTCAGCTGTGTTATGTGATGGAATTGTTATATCGTCAGCCAGGGGCGTAACTTTAGGTCTAACATTGGGGGGGTTGTGATTAACAATAAACACGAAAAAATTGTACACTATACGCTTCAGTGTTTAATACGCGTCATCTCTTCTTCTTCTTCTTCTTCGATGGTGTTTACTGGCAGTTTACAAACTCAGTGTATTACCGCCATCAACCGGACGGAGATGTAATTCAAGAGTCTACTTTCAACAAAAAATAAATAAATTAATTAATTAATAAAAATAAAATTAAATCCTTTCAGCTAATTTTGTAACTTTCAAATATTTAACAAGTGCTTTAGTTATAACCTGTGACTGATTTTTCTTCAATAAAGTAACCATTGTCACCGAACTCCCCATTACCCTTTCCAGTGCCTTCCTCTCTTTATTATATTTCTTACAATAAATCAACACATGTTCCACTCCTTCCAGTACCCCACAATTAGAGCAGTCACCTGATGGATGTTTTCCTATTATCTTTAGACCACTATTTAATGTAGTGTGCCCAATCCTCAACCTGTTAATCCATACTTCCTCTCTCCTAGTCATTAAACTACTATTGTCACTTAGGAGTACTGTACCTCCTTCTGTATGTTATGTAAATGTCTTCCTCTTTCCTCTAAATCCCACCTCTCCTGCCACATATCATTTATTTTATCTTTAACAATTATTTTTATTTCTGCTTTACTTAATGGGACATCATATTCAATTTCTCTTGCTGTATACGCGTCATCTCCACGCGACGCGTCAGCTTTGTCCTGATCAAGATGGCGGCGACAGGACCCAGCTAGTACGAAGAACTTCACAAAGAAACACGGTAAAAACAATTATTTCTTTGCGAGAAAAAATATATTACTAAGCTGACTTTATAGAAGACGTGTTCTTGAGTTTAACGAAATGTTCAAATCGGCTGGATTTAAAAAAAAAAGTTCGCTGATTTTTATGCAGGCGCCAGGCGGGTCAAACCGGACGCTTTCTTTCTTTAAATTTAGCTAAATAAACGCTTAAAAATATACAGTATTTCTTCGCTGACTTATGGGTGATAGTAGACATACTCCTGAGTTTGACGAAATGTTCAAATCAGCTGGATTAAAAAAAAAAAGTTCGCTGATTTTTATGCAGGCGCCAGGCGGGTCAAACCGGAGCTTTGTTTCTTTAAATTTAGTTAAATAAACGCTTAAAAAATATATTTCTTACCTCACTACAGCAGACGGGCTCCTGAGCTGAACCAAATGTGAAATCAGCTGGATTTAAAAATCCGCGGTGTGGTTTATGAGTGGTATCTTGCAAACAAAAACAGCGAACCTCACAGCTAATAGCAGCTACATCCATAGCAAGGGGCAGGCAGCGACAGAGTCATCAGGGCCGGATTAACAACCCCAGGGGCCCCTGGGCACCGAAGCTCACAGGGCCCCCTCCCTAACCAAACACCCATTTTACTATATATATATATATATATATATATATATATATATATATATATATATATATATATATATATATATATATATATACTACTGTATTGACTATATACTACTGTATTGACATCATTCAGCAGCAAATCACATCCATCCATCCTTCATCAGCAAATGATGTCAAACATGAACACTTATGAAAGAGCAGCAGCTACTGCATTGACATCAATCAGCAGCAAACCAGTAGCAAATCACATCCATCAGAAACATGTTGCAACCATAGTGACACCAGTGCCTTGGTGTGCAGTCCATGTCCACGTGCATGAAAAACAAGTCCATGAGCTCTAAGAAAGCTCGAAGCAGCAGAAAAAGAATTCCCTTACTTTGATTGAAGTGTAGGTAGACAGTCTGTATGATGTTTTTCTCAAGTTCAAACCTGGATCACATGGAACTGCTTAGCCATTGCTCAACCATGAATGATGGGAGCATTTGAGGCCAGGTGTGAGTTCAGGTGTTCTGTTGGGGAGGTCAGCTGCCTGAAGAACTTGCATCCACTTCTCTGCTGTTCCCTGGGACTGCCACCTTTCTTTCTCCTGAGGTGAGGTGGTCTATCAGGCTGTTTGCAGTCACACATTCCTCATACAGCTCATCCATAGACATGTTTAGCCTGCCAAAAGGTGTTAAAGTTCATTAGTGACACATAGCCTAGGTTATGTAGTGATAAATAAATGGAAAAGCGTGTATTGTTTATATTTATAAATTTAGCATTGTATGTAAACTACATTTTGAAATGTATTTATTAATTACCTATATGAACTGTGATTTTTTTAAAAGATGGACAAGGTTGTATGTTTGCATAGTGTAAAGTAAATTCACAATTATGTATTTATTTGTACGTGTCAATTGTACACTTTTGTTTATAACTATCAATAATTAAACATGGTTCACCACTACACTGGAAATTATTGAATAATTTGAACTTCTGTTTGAATTTAATGCTATGAACTTTTTCCTTGTTGTTACATTTACTATGAATTTCTCACAGGGCAGATTAGAGCCAACATGGACTCACCAACATATATTATTATTATTATACAGTACATATAATATTGTCCAGTATGTGATGCTGCAGTCATGTTACTGAACTCCCACTGATGGGCTAACCTGGTTCCACCACCAGCAGCAGGATCCTCAGACAGAACAGCTGGTGGGATGTCCTGGTATCTGCAGCCCTCTCTCCATTTGTTTCATCATGGACATGGAGCTGTGACATTATGTTGTGCCTCTTGCTCAGCAAAAAGCTCCTCCAGTGGAGACTTTCTGAACAGACTGCAGGGAGGTTCCTAAACAAACAACAGGTTTATCAGTTTTATCAGTAAAAAGAGATTATTAAATCATTTTTAAGACTGAGAATGTGTACAATTATTAGCTCTGTTGTTATTGCCTAACTAACCTATTCAATAATTCTTCAAACTGTGACATTCACTCATAATGGAATGAAAGAGAACATAAACAGAAATTATATAATACTGAAAACTAGAGACATTAAAACATTTTAAAAGACACAGAGAACTTTAAATGGATTAAGAATGTTAATAAGTGTTGGATTTGAGTGCAATGTGCAATCCATGGCAGGAGTTGAATCCACATCTGAAAAGGGATGCAAGCTTTTCACAACATATGCTGTTGTAACTGTTCTGTGTCTCTCTTCATTCAGTTACAACGAAAACGAGCTAACGTTAGCATCGTGTTTGTATTTGAGCTGACTTAACGCTTTAAGCGGAGTATAACTTGTTAGCTGCCTTAATGTTGGTATGAGATGTAGTTCATAGTTTATTTATTTACCTGATGGAGTCGAAGAGGTAGCGATTAGCGAAAAGTTCGGCGGAGCGTTTTGCAGACGGACCACTCTGTACTTCCGGTCGGATACGAAGCGAAAATAATCCGGTGGAGCGCGTCAAAGACGGGACACTATTTTACTTCTCCACCCTCCTTTGCATGATAGAAAATTATTGCAAGTGCTGCACTGACCTGACTGGTCATTTTTTATTAATTAGTACGCTTTCGATCGCAGATGCACACTTCCGGTGGATTCTTCTTCGTTGGTTTTCGGCGGCGGCTACTTCCGGTCGGCTAACTAGCATCGAAAATAGGAATCGCAAATTAATATTTTGAACGATTCTGGGAAAACCGGACAGTTAGTCCCGGTTCCGAATGATTCTCAATGCCCAACCCTATTTAAAATCTAAGGATATTTTATTTTCTTTCTTCCCCAAAACTGCGGTGGACCCCATGGTTTGCATGGCCCCCTGGGCCTGGGCCCAGTCGGCCCTGCTGATAATCCGGGCCTGGAGTCAGTCAGACCAAAGGAGGCCTTTTTCGGACACATGCATGTAGAAACTTCTGGGCAACTTCATGAGCAGCTCCGTGACTCACGTGACTTCCTGTAGCCGGTGAGATGGGTGATACCAAATTATTTGCAGGGGAGGGGGTCAGTCCTCAGGGAGTTTGTTAAAAACATGCAGCAATTTTACTAAAAAATTTGAATGAATAAAGAAAATCAATTATTGATGTAAGATATGTATAATGACGAAATGATGTCATTTTATTGGGGGGGTTGAAATGACCGGATCAAATTATTGTGGGGGTCAAAACCCCCACAACCCCCGTGTAAATTACGCCTATGTCGTCAGCTCAGCTAGCATGAATGTTCACTTCAGTCACAGTGTTCAGCCTGACACTAGTGCTTATATTTATCACTGTATGTTTATGTTTGACTTTTAATTGAATGAACACAGCACTACAGGTTGGGTTGTCTTGTTCTTTTTTTCTTCTTTTTTTGTTTAGATTTTGTGATTTTATTGAGATTGTTTCTTCACAGCACTGTATTAGGAGTGGTCACAGAGCCGCTGTTCAACTTGAAGCAAATAAAATGTTTGTTGAAAAAAATATGCCCCCTTGAAAAAATAGAATGCCCCCCCTTTGAATTGTTTCTGCAGCCGGGTCTGATTGCAGGTGATCATGTCCCGAGAGTGCACGCTGTAGCTGCACTCACGCAGAGACATGTAGGAGGAGATGTATGAGGGCAGCAGACAAAGAAGTGATTTAAATATGAAAATGTACCAGTGGAAGAGTCTGCGTGAGGTTAATGATGTCCAGTTAACCATACTTCCACCATACTGAAAACCTTTAGTCCATGCCCACCTACTGCGTGGGCCCACCCCCAGTGTCCATAAAATCCTCTGACAAAGGGGTCACTTTGTCTTTCATCATTCAGCCTTCGACTGAAGACCTTCGTAGAAAAGAAGAAAAATTGTTCAAGATGACCAGAACTTGCCCAGCATGTGAAGTCGCCCTCATGAGGAGTTTCGACAAGCACCAGAGATGGTGTAGAGGCAGGGGAGCCGGACTTGGGACCCGAAGGACCCAGGTTCGATCCCCAGTCACTGCATACCTTGTGGTGTCTATGGGCGGTACACCTCATCCCCAAATTGCCCCCCGGGCGCTTTCAATAGCTGCCCACTGCCCCACCTGGTGGTGGTTGGGTTAAATGCAGAGACTAATTTCGTCTTGTATGGAAACATACACAGATGACAAATGTGACATTATTATTATTATTATATTCATTCAACCTTTATTTATACAGGCTAGCCTCGTTGAGCCACGGGGATTCATTTACAAAAGGGACCTGTTTCCCTTACACCCAGGGTCGATTTAGCATTACCAATCAGTCTAACATGCATGTTTTTGGACTGTGGGAGGAAACCGGAGCACCCGGAGAAAACCCACGCACGCGGAGAGAACATGCAAACTCCACCCAGAAAGGCCCCCGGACCGGGATTTGAACCGGGGACCTGCTCGCTGAGAGGTAGCAGCTCTACCAGTTGTGCCACCGTGCTACCCAGAACTCCACCCAGAAAGGCCCCCGGACCGGGATTAGAACCGGGGACCTGCTCGCTGAGAGGCAGCAGCTCTACCAGATATGTGAAGGATGTCTGGGAGCTTAGCACGCCGAGATGGGCGACCGTTGTCGTCTCTGCGCCCAGCTACCAGAGGGAGAGCAGGAACGACATGCAGCCATTTTCAGGGCTATCGACAACTACCAGAGGGAGAGCAGGAACGACATGCAGCCATTTTCAGGGCTATCGAGAACGACAAATGGGTGGTGCAGGACGAGATACCGCTCGACCAGACCGTCAAGATAGAAGCGGGAGGCGAGGCGAATGGCTCACCCGACGTGAGGACGTGGACAGCATCCGAAGCGCTGCCCCGTCTCTGCTCAAGAACGAGGAGGAGTGCCAGAGTGTAAAGGCTGAGTTAGACTTTCGCTTTGGTCCGCAGGCTGGAGCGCGCGCGCCGCGCGTGCACTGTGCCGCACGGCGAAATGCGTTCATAGTTTCGCCCCTGTCTTTATGGTTGACGCACGGCCGAGCATGGCAAAGTGCTGTTCTTTTACGGGCCAGCAGGTGGAAGTAGCCTCTACAACATGTGCATATGTTACAAGAAAGGGTGTAGAAGAAGAAATCTACCGTAGAAGAAGAACTGTTTGACGTCACAACACAAATAAAATGGCTTCCCGCTCGCTTCATTCTTGAACTGTCTTTATTAGAGGAGCAAATTATAATAGAACAACAGTTATTGTGTCTTGCAATTTTAATGAGACGAAGAAGACGCAGAAGGAGATGGTATGTTCGGCCATTACACTGTCAGAGACGTACTGGTGGGGAATATAACATGCATGTCTGCACGCCGATTTGATGACCTGCTACATCGTATTTCGCCTTTCATACGACATGGAAGGACCCACAGCAGCCCTGTGACATTACCCGAGCGTTTGGCAGTGACTTTAAGAATCCTGGCTTCAGGTAGCAGCCAGAAAAGTGTAGCAGCCAGCTACAAACTTGGTGCAACTACGGTTTCCCTGATAGTCTCTGAGGTGTGCCAAGCTATATTGTATATTGCTATATGTATTTGAATGTTAATGATTTTAAATAAAATGAAACTACATTGAAATATCCACTTCAGCTTTCCGTCTGTTTTGTTTGCATATTGTATTTACAAAGCCACTAACAGTTGTATTACATAAAACTTGGTATGAAAGACTTTTTTATAACTGTAAGAACATTAGATGTTAGAATTATTTGGAAACCTGAAATGGCATTGTAAATATAAGTCCCATATTGCATTAAAATGAAGCATTGCTACCTGACACGAAAAATCTCAATGTGTAGTAGCCTTTATTTCACCAGGAATGTGAAGTGGAATGTGGAGAAACCTGTAGAAATAGTGTTTTGATTTTAATGTGTGCAAAAATGGCATGCTGTCTAAAAATAATTGATAAATGTGTAATTGTGCATTACAAATGTATCATTTGAATCAAAGTCAAGTCAAAGTCAGCTTTATTCTCAAAACAGTAATATGTACAGGACATACACAGGATTGAAATTGCATTTCTCTCTGTCCCTCAGTGCAACAATAACTATTTAAACACTAAAACATTTAATAAACATAAAATGAAATAAAGTGTAATACTGTCCTGAGTTTTTGCATAGTACTTTTTCATAGTAGTATAAAAGTATAAAGTTTTCACCAACACCAACATTTAATATCCATAAACATAAAATGAAATAAAGTGTAATACTGTCCTGAGTTTTTGCATAGTACTTTTTCATAGTAGTATAAAAGTAAAAAAAGTTTTCACCAACATTTAATAAACATAAAATGAAATAAAGTGTAATACTGTCCTGAGTTTTTGCATAGTACTTTTTCATAGTAGTATAAAAGTATAAAAAGTTTTCACCAACACCAACATTTAATATCCATAAACATAAAATGAAATAAAGTGTAATACTGTCCTGAGTTTTTGCATAGTACTTTTTCATAGTAGTATAAAAGTAAAAAAAGTTTTCACCAACATTTAATAAACATAAAATGAAATAAAGTGTTAATACTGTCCTGAGTTTTTGCATAGTACTTTTTCATAGTAGTATAAAAGTATAAAAAGTTTTCACCAACACCAACTGAGTGAGCTGATGCTAGGGCTGTCGCTTCTGCTACTGCTGCTTGACCCTGGCAAGTGTCGAGGTGGTACGGGTATGGGCACCGTTGGACAGGGAGGAATTGGCGTGGAGGACCTGCGCAGAGGAAAACACCCTGCATTTGAAGTACTGCCAGTTTCATGGCCAGTAGGCGTGAGGTTGTGAGAGACGATGGGTGTGATGTACTCATGGTCGATGGTGGTGACGGTCTGGTCCATGGGGGTGAGGGTCTGGTCGAATGGGGTGACAGTCTGGTCGAGGCACCATGTATCGTCCTGTGCTTGGCTCTGTGGTGTTTCTTCAGGCTAAAAAACAGACATTGACATCCATCAGTACAAAATGAAACGGTAACGGATACAATGCACATATGTGTTAAATAAAAACAAATGTTTGTGTAATTGTTAGCTTAATAAACAGAAGGTGAAGCATCAACAGACATATAGGCTAAATTTGTTTACAGTTGAGGTGTGCAGATCTAAAATGGTTATTTCCACTATTTCACATTTACTGGTCAGCAGCTTGATTTATATTTTCATTAAGCCATGTTTTGGTCATTCATTCTCACAGTTTATTGTTTATATGACTACAAAGGGGAAACAACACGGCAGGCTGCACAGCATGGCCTGCTGTATTCCATGCTAAGCTAGCTGTAATAAAAGCAGTACTAACTTTTTTTTCTTTCATTTTTACCTCTTTTTCCATATTTGTGTCCTTTTCTCGGTGTTTTATAAAACTCGACAGCCAACTCAGCTCCACAACGAGGATTGGCACCGGTTTGTTGGTGCCAGGATCGCCACTTCTGATCACCCTCTTCTTGGCCTTCACGAAGCGATCCCGCATGTTTTTCTTCCTCCTTCTGCATCGCTTCTGTGCCAGTTGCACATCGAGGGATCATACAAATGGCGATACATGCGGATGAGTTCAGCCAGAGCAGCTTCGAAAGCGTCCATCTTGTTTTGAGCCCAGTCCGTACGTCACTGAGCGCGGCGCGCGCTCTAGGCTTGCGGAGTTTCAAAAATTCAGAGGTGCACGGCACGCGCTAATCCCCTGCGCGGGGCCAACGCGCAGGGGCGGGGACTGTGAAATTGCGTCACTTTTGGAGGGCACACCCTCGCGCGCTGCGCGACGCGTCAAGTATGAATCTAGCTTAAGCTCTATGCCCCCTCCCCCGCCAAGGTCGGCGCCCACACCACTCCCAGCGTTGGTCGCTTTGCTCCAAGAACTGCTCGCCATCATCCAGGAAGCAGCGGACACAAAAGGTTTGTTTGTCCCGACCCCTCCCCCGCCCAGACCGAATGACCTGGCGGGAAGGTTTGGTTCTTCTTCGACCCGACGGCATGATCCTGTCTGGCCACGCTTCCCAGCTGTGACGTCACACTGGACCGAAGCAGCAGAAGCGCCAGCCAAAATAAAAGCCCCCAGCTTTTACTTTTGCTCCGATCACGAAAGTGGAAGATTTCACCAAAGGGGGTTTCCCATCTGTGCCCCCATTGGAGCAGAGCCTCACAGAAGTGTTTGGGGCGAAGGCCGCCAGGATGGACCACAGGCTCCCACCTAAGAGGCATGACCAGACCATCCTGAAACTCTCCAACAGAGCTCATCAGTGCTCTGCCCAAGCAGCGGCAGCCTGTAACAACAACATCGCGCTCCTAGCTTTCCACATCTCCAAACTAATGGAGTAGAAGGACCTGACTGAGGGAGCAAAGGACTCTCTGGGAACAGCTGCAGACGTGATCCTCAACCTCTGTGTTGCAGCCACAGTATGCATGTCACATACTGCTGTCTGGATGACAATGATTCAACGCATGACGTGGCTTTGACATGCTCCATCACTGCCTGATCGTCTCCAGAAGGATCTGCTCGAGGGGCCGGTAACATCTGGGACTTTGTTTGGTGCAAGCCTCCAAGACCTGCTCGACAGATCAAAGAAGAAAGATGAGGTGTCCGAGACGGTGCGTAGCTTGATGACATCACATCCGCCCTCCCGTCGCTCTGACGGGTGGAGAGACCGTCGCTCACAGAGACAACAGTTCCGGCGCTCCACGGCTACAGTAGCAGCCCCACATTCAGCTCCGCCGCTGGGGCCCTCCAACAGAGAATGGCAGCCGCAGCGCTAGCCTGGCACGGCCCAGCGTCCCCCGAGAAGCCGCCCACAGCAGGCCTGGGGTAGGCAACATCAACAGCACCAGCAGCAGCAGCAGCAGTAATGCAGACGTCAGCAGAAGAAATGACTCGCTGCGGGAGGTGTGTATATGCCTGTGAGTTGTTTTGAAATAAAAAGGCAAAACATTTCAAAGTGCGAATCTTCTCATGATTCGGGTCTGTCTGTGGGTGCATGTGGTCCCAAAGCAGCGCTAACACACACGCTTCCCACTAATAAAAAGCTGGTCTCCAATAAACAGCTGTTCACGAGACGCGATAGCTTAAACAAGGTAATAAAACATTCATGTTTCAGGCCTGATGAGCCTTGTGCGGCACAGACAGAGCCAGGTGAAAGCCCCCCGCTCCCTGCCTAAAACAGAATTTCATCACGCTGGCCCAGTTCACACGCTGGCCAGCAGGGTTCATAACCTCTCCTCTCAACCTTTGTTGACCCGACGTTTCACGTACATGAGTGGCGCCGTCCTTCTGCAGCCAGAGCAGCTTCGTTACAGCTCTGAATGCAGCAAGAGGAGACGCGTCACACAATCTGAATGTCTGCCACCGTTTAAAAAGTGGTCCGCGTGCGACAAAAACAATGACGTGCCTGAGCACTTGTTTACCGTCAATGCGGCCCCGCAGACAAAACTCAGTGCAGAGATGGTGAAGCAACGCGAACCACCGCTCACGCGGTGGACCGCGTGCGGCAGAAACAAAGCATCGCCTCAGCGTTTGTTTATTTTCAACGCAGACCCACAGACAGAGCATGGCGCTGAAGCAGCAGCTGAGAGCGAGCCGCCGCATAGACGGAATACCGCACGCGGAACAGAACACATCGCTGACGCAGCCATCCAGCCCTTTTCAGGCGGGGACCCCGTGGGACACTCACGTGACGGAGGAAGGGCCTTTAGAGTGGCTGGAATTCATGACGCACATGGCGCATCACGAGCACGCACGACCGCTATCCGAGCAGCACTCACAATGGAGAGAAACGTGTGTTCTGGACAAATGGATGGACGCGCTCATATGCAAAGGTTATGCGCTCCAATTTGCCACAAAACCACCACCTTTCAGAGGGATTTTGAAGACGGTACTGACAGACCCAGAGCAAAGCTCCTCCCTGCTGTCAGAGATTCAGGAAATGCAGACAAAGGGAGTGGTCTCCAGCAGAGGCGGTCCTAGCCTATTTGGCGCCCTGTGCGAGCAACCCCAATGGCGCCCACCCCGCTAGGTTGCCAGTGGGGGTCCTCTCCCAGAAAATTTTGAATAAAATAGATGCCATTTCCTGCATTCTGGTGTATTTTAATGGGTTGTTCAACATCTAGTTTTACCTACATATATAAACTATTCAATAAGTATTTAGAGTTAATGGCAGAACAAGAAGTAGCCTGAGACAAACATGTAGCATTAACACATTATGAACATTATTCAAGAATTGTTTCTATAAGAACATTATCAAATATTTTATATGAACAGTAAGATACTAGCAATAACAGCATTGTGAGAGGTGGACAGTTGAACATGGAGGCCTCCACCTCTGTTTAATGATGGACGGTTTCTTTTCACAAAGATGGCCTCCTTTACTCCTCTCTCAAACCATCATTCCTCTCCATCAAGGAGGAACGATGACTGAGTTTGTCACAGCTCCTCAGACTGAAGAAGTCTTTTTGATACAAAGAAGAATCTGTCCAGAGGACTACATTTACTGAGCCTGCATCAGAACAATTATCTGTAAAGATTTAGCACATTTGATATGGAAAACACATTTTGACTTAACCAATTAATATATTTTCAATGGTAAAATATGCAGGCTTATTTCATATTACTTTCATACTATTCCCTTTCATTGCTTTATGTATTTATTATCTTACTTTTAATGATAACAATGTCACTACTGTCGTTTAGAAAGTGTTTATATTGGAACTAATGCTTGTTTGTTCACACACAGTTAGAACAGCTCACCTGTTCCTTCATACTGACAGGAACAATCCCCTCATCACTCCTGACACTAAATCACGTTTAAAAAATTGTCATAACTGCACAAATCTCCCCTTTTTACAAAGACTTATGATCAATTCAGGCCAATTTCATTAAAGGGTTATCTAACATTTCAGGGCACTTTTCATATAGAGCAGGGGCCTCATGTACAAAGACTTGCGTGGATTTCTTACTGAAAAGTGACGTACGGACAAATCCAGAAAAGTGTCTACGCACAAAAAAATCCAGATTTATCAAACCCTGCGTACACCTGAATCCACGCACATTCCTTTTGTACATCACGATGAACGTGGAACTGAGCGCACATGAGAGAGTGGCCGACTCCGCCTTTGACACGCCTCCGTATGAATATGCAAAGTCATTCAAATATGCCATGCACGACAGGAATGTCGTCTCTGCTCCATTGCAAATCATGTCGGAACGTGGAAAAAAGAGGAACTTCACGGACTGTGAACAGGAATCACTTCTGAGTGAGGCAGAGAAGCACGGAAAAAGGTTTTATTCGGCACGCCTAGCGCAAAACATACCATCCACTTTTAAACAAGAAGTTGACCCATCTGCTCTAACATGCCTGTATAGGTTAGTGGTGAGCGCGCCCGCCCTTCGTCCCAAAGGTCGTGAGATCGACTCCCCCTTGGTACAACG